>JAVKPL010011277.1:0-49923 GCA_032173675.1 Gastrolobium villosum
AGCATTTGAAGACATGATATTTGCTGTTGCTTGCTGATGAATGGACGTGTACTGTTGCTGTTTGTTTGATTGGATGACTGTAATGATTAATGTTTTGGTACTCTTGGATGACTGTAGACTTTATAATCTCTATCTTACCTTAAACTCTCTTGAACAGCGGCTATTTTGGAAAACGTTTGTGAAAGGAATTTTTGAAAGACTTATGTGCTGAAATTTTTACAGTGCACCTTACGGGTGGTGTTTTTATGAGCAAACGAACTCCGATTTACTATTATTTTATATGCACGCGAAGCCCTCAACGTGCTCTTCCTAAATCACTTGAAACATTTTTTATCGTCCAAACCGAAGTTATAGGAAAATTGAAACGTCTTACGGGTTGTATATTGCTATGAGGATTTTTTTTTAGCTCATGTGACGTTAACGACTCTAATTCCGCTTAGCAAACGACTCTCTTGTATGCATACAAGGGAGGGCGTTACACTAATTGGTATCAGAGCAGTTTGGTCCATGGATTTGCTTGTGATTGATTGTATTGATTGTTGATTGTGTTTATCTGCTGATTGACTGTCTAAATGTGCTATAGCTTAAGTATATATTAGCTAGGGTAGTTAGATTGTTTAGACCGTTCTGTGATAAGACTCGGATGCATAGTTAACTTGTCCGAATTGAACCCGAGTACCTACTTGGGACTGCTGCCATAAATAACGTGCGGTGAGCCTGATCAACTCATCTCATGATATTGTGAGTATAGAATCATGGCAGGTGGTCGCGGTTCAACTCGGGGAAGGTCTGGCAATGCGGAAGAGGACCTTATCACTACTATTGGGGGACTGGCAACGTTTATTCAGAATATGAGCCACATAGGCAACAGAATCAGAACCCACCCCCACTGCATGACAATGCAGAAGAAATTGCCCGTCGGAGGTTGAAAGACTTCCGCAACTTCCAACCACCTACTTTTGACGGTGAAGACAACCCTGAGGCTGCAGCGTAATGGCTGCAGATGATCGAGCATATTTTCGAACGCATGGTATGCCCGGAAGCGCAGAAGACCGATTACGCATCGTACCAGCTGATGGGAGAAGCCTTAACATGGTGGACAGGTGCGAGAGCTCTGCTGAGAGCTCAGGACGTTGAACTGACGTGGGCCGTATTCAGACAAGTATTTTTGGATAAGTATTTTCCTAAAGCAATGAGAAGAATGAAGCACACGGAACTACTATCACTCAAGCAGGTTCTTCAGGACGACACCTGGTAGGGGTCGAGGCAGAGGTCCGCAGTTGCAGGCGCGGCCTGGAAATTTTGAGAGGAGCAATACTGTTGGTCAATCGTCAACTGGACGGCAGGGTGCGACTGTTTGTGTTACATGTGGAAAGAATCACTTTGGAGTTTGTCGCAAGGACAACAATGCATGTTTCAGATGTGGCCAGCAAGGACATTTTGCTTACAAATGCCCCCAGAACGCTGAACAACAGCCTACGCAAGCACGGGTGTTCGCACTGGATGCGAAAGATGGTAATTTTCAACCTTCCTCTCTCATTTTTTTTTTTTTTTTTTGCAAGTTAGAAAAGAGCTCCGCGAGGGAGCAGCAGGGTATCTTTTGTCAATCGAGACTGAGACCTCGATTGACAATCAAATTCAGAATGTACCTGTAGTTAGAGAATTCGAGGAGGTATTCTCGGATGAAATACCTCGATTGCCTCCTCATAGGGAAATAGAATTTTCTATCGAACTTGTTCCTGGAGTTGGACCAATCTCCATTGCTCCGTATCGCATGGCGCCTTTAGAACTTCGCGAGTTGAAGAAGCAGATAGAAGAGCTTTTGGCAAAGGAATTTATCAGACCGAGTACTTCTCCATGGGGTGCTCCAGCCATCTTGATTAAGAAGAAGGATGGAAGTTTACGTCTGTGTGTAGATTACCGCCAGCTGAACAAAGTAACGGTGAAGAATAAGTATCCGCTACCGAGGATCGACGATTTGATGGACCAGCTGAGAGGAGCCAGAGTCTTTTCCAAGATAGATTTACGATCGGGATACCATCAGATCCGGGTCAAACCAGAGGATATTCCGAAAACAGCTTTTAGGACTCGTTATGGGCACTACGAATATCAGGTGATCCCATTCGGACTTACGAATGCTCCAGCGGTATTCATGGACTACATGAACCGCATCTTCCGCCCGTTCCTTGATCAGTTTGTTATTGTGTTTATCGACGACATCCTGATTTACTCAGCTAATGAAGAGCTGCATGCGGAACATTTGAGGATTGTCCTGCAAATCTTGAAGGAGAAGCAGTTGTACGCGAAATGGTCGAAGTGCGAGTTTTGGCTTAAGGAGGTCCAGTTTCTGGGCCATGTCATTTCATCAGAAGGTATTGCGGTGGACCCCAGCAAGGTTGAAGCTGTCATGAATTGGGAACGACCCAAGACTGTCACCGAAGTAAGAAGTTTCTTAGGTCTGGCTGGATATTATCGAAGGTTTATCCAGAATTTCTCTCAGATAGTGCAACCTCTTACCCGTCTCACTCGGAAGGACAAGCCTTTTGAGTGGACCGAAGCTTGTGAAGAATGTTTCATGGAACTGAAGAGCAGGTTAACAAGTGCTCCCGTACTCACGATTCCGGATCCTACCCGGAAGTTCGAAGTATACTGTGATGCGTCGCTGAAAGGACTTGGATGCGTGTTGATGCAGGATCGTATGGCGGTAGCTTACGCATCTCGACAACTAAAGCCTCACGAAGAAAATTATCCTACGCACGATTTGGAGTTAGCAGCTATAGTGTTCGCACTTAAAATCTGGAGGCACCACTTGTATGGTTCGCAGTTTGACGTGTTCAGCGATCATAAGAGTTTGAAGCACTTGTTCGATCAGAAGGAGTTGAATATGCGGCAACGACGGTGGATGGAATTTCTGAAGGACTATGATTTTGAACTTAAATACCACCCAGGAAAGGCAAACGTGGTAGCTGACGCCCTGAGTAGGAAGACACTGCACACTGCAACTCTGATGATGGAAGAATTGAAGTTGTTTGAGGCCTTTCGAGACTTGAATTTATCTGTAGATGAGAGAGGGCATAGCATAAGATTGGGAACTATAAAGGTGGAGAATGAATTGATCAATAGAATTAAGGAGGCTCAGAAAGATGAAGAGTTAGTCCGCGAATTGGTTGGTAACCAAGAGGTAGTAAAGAATGAGAATGGTATTTGGAGATTCCCGAATGGAAGTGGGACAGTATCGCGATGGATTTTGTAGTTGGACTTCCTCGGACGCGAGAAGGGTATGATGCTATCTGGGTGATTGTTGATCGTTTAACGAAGTCAGCTCATTTCTTGCGTGTTAGGACCACATATAATACAGAGAGACTTGCCAGAATTTACCTGCAGGAGATTGTGAAACTGCACGGAGTTCCTACGAGTATTGTCAGTGATCGTGATCCCAAGTTTACATCTAAGTTTTGGGAATCTTTTCAAAGAGCATTAGGGACCCATTTGAGGTTGAGTACAACTTATCATCCGCAGACCGATGGACAGACAGAACGCACCATTCAAGCATTAGAGGACATGTTGCGAGTATGTGTTTTGGAGTTAGCAGGCAGCTGGGATAATTATCTTTCTTTGATTGAATTTGCTTACAACAACAGTTACCACTCCAGTATTCAGATGGCACCGTATGAAGCTCTGTATGGGAGAAAATGCAAATCCCCTTTATGCTGGACTGAAGTAGGTGAGCGAAGTATGTTAGGACCTGATTTAATTCAAGAAACATCCGAACAAGTATAGAAGATTCGGGAAAATACGCAGAGGGCTCAGGCCAGGAAGAAGAGTTATTACGACAAGCGTCATAAGCCTCTATCTTTCGAAGTCGGAGACCATGTATTCTTGAGAATCACACCTACATCGGGACTCGGAAGGAGAATGGGAGTTAAGAAGTTAAGTCCACGGTACTTAGGACCGTATCTGATTATGGACCGGATTGGAGAGTCTGCATACCGGCTGGCTTTACCACCCAACCTGTCAGGAATTCGCAATGTATTTCATGTGTCGCAGCTACGGAGGTATCTCTCTGATCCATCTCACGTGTTACAGCCGGAAGAAGTGGAACTAAAGGAAAATCTGACGTATCAAGTACAACCGTTCCAAATTCTTGAAAGATCCGTTAAGCGACTCCGTTCTAAAGAGATTCCTTTGGTGAAAGAATTGTGGAACAATAGATCGACAGTTGAAGCCACTTGGGAGCGCGAGGACGACATTCGGAAACGCTATCCGGAACTGTTTAGCTCTTAAGTAAGTTTAATTTTGCGGTCAAAATTCCTATTTGGTGGGGAGAGTGTAACATCCCACATAATTAGTAAAATACATAAGTACTTTATGTTATAGATGTATGTGTAGAATTCGGATTTATGGTGTAGGTTTGATGGCTTGTGAATTGTTTGACCTTTATCATTGGATGAGACTAAGGTAAGTATTTAAAGTAAATAGGAGAATACATATGTAGGCATGTGAAATTTATTAAAATCATATGAGTAATTTGAGTGTGTGTTAGAAGGCTTTAGTGTTTATTGGACTTTGGAAGTGGGCTAGTGTGTGTGGACTTGTCACTATTGGACTTGTGTGATTGGGTTCTTTTTGTGTGTGGCCATTGGCCCAAGGAGGCTCTTGGATCCATCTTGTTCAGCCCTAAGTTGTACCCAATATTACCTCCCCTAAGCCTTGTCCAACAAGGCTGCCTTATGCAGCAAGGAACACCACATGGCTAGGTGTATCATCCCACTCTTTTCATGCACATATAGGATGGAGAAGACTTAGAAAAATCTGCCAACTTTCTCCTTGTTTGACCGCCACATCACTCCTTGCTTGTGCACCATTTGAGTTCAACTTCATTGCATGGAAGACACATGTACTCCTTAGCATCATTTTGGGCTGAATACACCTCACTTTAGGCGCACATGGAGGGGCATAGATCAGATTTCTTTATGACACAAATCTGCCTTTGAGTGTTGACTTGGAGAACCACCTTACACCTTCCATCATGAGGCTGAAATGTGCAGATTTTTGCTTGCTTTTGGCAGTCCATCATGAGCCAAATCTGCCCTTGCTTCCACATGCATCAAAAGTAGGGTTTTGGGGCTGCATCTTCATCATCATTTGCGCACAAGGACTGCTCCAAATCAGAGTTTAGGCTGCCACAAATCTGTGCTCTTGATGACACCTCCCTCCACTCCACCATGTGCGCAAGACTTGGCTGTTTGTGCAAGAAAGTTCTGACTTAGGTAGCAATCAGATCTGAACCTCTCCTCTCCTCACTCCTTGCATGTGCATAGTGTACATTAGAAGTAACCCCTTGCTTGTTTTGACCTTGAGTGCAGTCCCACTCCTACAAGAAAAGAATTTTCATCATACTTCATCATGACAACCTCTCCTCACTTCTCTTTAAGATATGCGCCCAAGAGGGCTGTCCCCATTTACAAAGTGCAGCCAACTTCTCCCCTCTTCCATTCCCCCCTCAAAACCGTGTAGTGTAGGGACCTTTGGAGAAAGAAAAACTTTGCTAAGACAACTCACCTTCCCTCACACTCTCAACCGTGTCATATACACCAAGCAAGTGCAAGCTCTTCTTCTCCTTTCCCTCACTGTCCAGCTTTGTTCCTCAACCTTGAAGCTGTCCAAGTTTGTTTCTCCTCACCATTGTGTGCGCATAGATCATCTCTAGGAAGGGTGGACTTGTTGTGTAGTAAAGCTAGAAGGAGTGGTGTGTGAGCAAGAAGTGTGTGCTACAAGAGGTAAGCCTTGAACTTAGACCTCTTTCATGGTGTGTAATCATGTGTGTTCTTGAATGTCTCTTTGAATATGTTTTGTTTTGGATTCAAGAATGAGCATGGTGGAAGTATAATGAGCTATTTGATAATGATTTGTATGCATGAAAGTCCCATGGTTATGCTTAAGAAATATGCCACTGTTTATGTGTAAATGTACCACTATTTTGAGGATATATATGCCACTGTTTCTCAATGAATCTACCACTGTTTTGAGGATATATATGCCACTGTTTCCCCCTGAATGTGCCACTGTTTTGAGGCTAAGAATGTCACTGTTTCGGTTTGACAAGAGCACCATCTTGATGCCACTGTTTTGTATAAAAGTGCCACTGTTTTGAGGATGCATATGCCACTGTTTCAGTTGGATAAGCTCACCATTTTGATGCCACTGTTTTGTATAAAATGCTCACTGTTTTAGTGCATCACATGCCACTGTTTCTGCATAAAAACACTCACTGTTTTAGTCCATTATGTCCCACTGTTTCTGTATAAAATGCTCACTGTTTTAATGCCACATATGTCACTGTTTTGCACCAAAAACACTCACTGTTTTAGTACTTAATGAGCCACTGTTTCTGCATAAAATAACCACCATCTTGATGTCCAAACACTACCCTTTATGCCACTGTTTTAATGTCTAAAAATTATGATTTTTATCACTGTTTTGGATATTCAAATGTATCATTCATGCCACTGTTTTAATGTTCAAAAACCACTCCCTTTGCCACTGTTTTTGATGTGCAAATATCACCACTAATGTCACTGTTTTAATGATTAAATACTACCATTCATGCCACTGTTTTGATGCGCAAAAGCCACTGATTATGTCACTGTTTTAACGTTCAAATGCCACTGTTTCTGCCACTGTTTGATGTCACTATTTCTGCCACTGTTGATGTCCAAAGAGCCACTGTTTTTGCTTCAAAATGGTCACTGTTTCTGCTGTATGTTTACTGTTTTCCTGCTGTAAAACGTCACTGTTTCTGTCCACTGTTTTTAAGGAAAATACCACTGTTTCCTGCTCACTGTTTTAAAGAACAACTCACTGTTTCTGCTCACTGTTTTAAGCACAAACGTCACTGTTTTCTGCTGTAAAAACGCTGCTGTATGCTCACTGTTTTTCTGCTGTAAAACACTGCTGTATGCTCACTGTTTTCCACTGTAAAACACTGCTGTATGCTCACTGTTTCTGCTGTAAATCGCCGCTGTAAATGATTGGTTGTAATTGATTTAGGTGTGCATAAGAAGTGAGATACTTCGCTGCGGTTTGGTATTGTTTAAGGCACACAAGGTAAGTGTCAGGCGATATTACCTAATGTGACTATTGACTACTGGTATAAAATTGTGACATGATGCTCCATATTCCGTAAAAGTATTATGTTCCATTATGATGAAAGGAAACTGCCAAAAATGTGCCGTGATGGCTATATGATTATGAGGTAAAGACGTTATGTGGCAGCATAACGCATATGAAAAGTATATGTGTCGTGACGGCTATATGAAAGGTATATAAGCATGCACCTAACATCATACCGCATTTTTACGCTTTGTGTGTGAAAGCATAGCATGACATGCATGTATCAAGATCATATAGGCCTTGTTTTAGAATAGTTATGTACAGGACCATGTGTTTGAGCAAGCATCATATAGGCATCCCCAAGGTACCGGGGTATGGGACACTTGGCATCAGTCCGCATAGGCCCACAGTTGGAATCCACATGGAGCTCAGGTGCCAAGGGATATTTGATTCCACTGTGAAGTGCGCGCACGACGGTGCTAAAAGCGCAAAGGAAAGGCGTTATATACGCAATATATGAATATGATGAAAAGGAAAGGCGTTATATGCGCTATATATATGAATATGATGAAAAGGAAAAAGGAAAAGGAACAAGGATATGTTGAAGTGACTGTTTATGATTTTGTGCCTAGTTAATACTGTTATATTACTGGTTTTGTTGCCACACTACTGGGATTATTCTCACCCCTTTGGGGCTGCTATTTTCCAAAATGGCAGGAGGACGTAAAAGCATTTGAAGACATGATATTTGCTGTTGCTTGCTGATGAATGGATGTGTACTGTTGCTGTTTGTTTGATTGGATGACTGTAATGATTAATGTTTTGGTACTCTTGGATGAATGTAGACTTTATAATCTCTATCTTACCTTAAACTCTCTTGAACAGCGGCTATTTTGGAAAACGTTTGTGAAAGGAATTTTTGAAAGACTTATGTGCTGAAATTTTTACAGTGCACCTTACGGGTGGTGTTTTTATGAGCAAACGAACTCCGATTTACTATTATTTTATATGCACGCGAAGCCCTCAACGTGCTCTTCCTAAATCACTTGAAACATTTTTTATTGTCCAAACCGAAGTTATAGGAAAATTGAAACGTCTTACGGGTTTTATATTGCTATGAGGATTTTTTTTTAGCTCATGTGACGTTAACGACTCTAATTCCGCTTAGCAAACGACTCTCTTGGATGCATACAAGGGAGGGCGTTACAGATTGATGTACAATAAAGTTGTGTATTGTATTACCAGTGCAAGGACTGATGTACAATAAAGTTGTGTATTGTATTACCGGTGCAAGGACTGATGTACAATAAAGTTGTGAATTGTATTATCAGTGCAAGGACTGATGTACAATAAAGTTGTGTGTTGCATAATCAGTGCAAGGACTGATATATAAAAAATTATGAATTGTATCATCAGTGCAAGGACTGATGTACAATAAATTGTGTATTGTATGATCAGTGCAAGGACTGATATACAGAAAATTATGAATTGTATCATTAGTGCAAGGATTGAAGTACAATAAAATTATAAATCGTGTTAATGATGCACTTAGTTATATATGTTTGGGCGGTTGCGTTTGGGTGTCTTATGTTATATTATCTAAAGTTACTTTCCTAGGGGCTTATGCCTATAAGACACTGACCTTCGGGGATTCTCTTAGAAGTTTCCTCAGCATAGTTATGTACATGTATATTATATATGCGTACAAAATATTTTTGTACTTAGAAATGTAATTGTATTGTGAGATATTAAGATTTGATATTTCGATAAGTATTCTATTGTTATCAGAATTTGAATTTTGTGAGCGGATGATTACCGAGAAGAGGGAAACTTATTTAATGTTTGAGGTATAACTTTAAGATTTGATTCTTTGAGGTATTACCTCGTGTTAGTGGGACTGTTAGTACAGCCGATGGCATGTTACCTCTTCTTGCGTGAATTATAAGGACAGATTCTCTGATTGGTGGGGCATTGCACCTGGGGCCCTTAGGACAGCAAGAGCTCGAGGGGTTAAACCTAAGGATGTTTTTACCCATTGCATTAGAGGATTGTATCTTGTGAGGAACGCAAGAGGTGAATTTGGATAACTGTAAGTGAACAGTAATATGTCAAATATGATGAAAAATGCGAGGTGCCATGAGATGATAGTTTGAATTATGAATGTGAGCACTCGGAGATGTGCATTTGCGTATACTAAGTGTGGTAGTATGGAATTGTGGTTTTACGAAAATTGTGAAATGAATAAAATAAATGCAAAAGAAATTGATTTTGTGAAGTTTTTTGATGGAAAATGGATTCCATCGAAAATGGATGAATAAAAATAAATGCAAAAAAATTGATATTGTGAAGTTTTATGACGGAAAACGAAATCCGTCGAAAATGGATGAATAAAATAAATGTAAAAGAAATGGATTTTGTGAAGTTTTTCGACGAAAATGGATTTCGTCGCAGATTTTTGACGGAAAATGAATTCCGTCTAAAACGGATATATAAAATAAATTCCAAAAGAAATTCTTTTTGTGAAGTTTTTCGACGGAAAAAGAATTTCGTCGAAAACTGGTGAATAAAATAAATGCAAAAGAAATTGATTTTTGAAGTTTTTCGATGGAAAATGGATTCCGTCGAAAACTGATGAATAAAATAAATGCAAATGAAATTGATTTTGTGAAGTTTTTCGACGGAAAATGGATTCCGTCGAAGATTTTTGACGGAAAATGAATTCCGTCGAAAATGGATGAATAAAATAAATGCAAAAGAAATTGATTTTGTGAAGTTTTTTGACGACGGAAAACGTATTCCGTAGAAAATGGATGAATAAAATAAATGCAAAAGAAATTGATATTGTGAAGTTTTTTGACGAAAACGGATTCCGTCGAAAATGGATGAATAAAATAAATGCAAAAGAAATGGATTTTGTGAAGTTTTTCGACGAAAATGGATTTCGTCGAAGATTTTTGAAGGAAAACGAATTCCATCTAAAACGGATAAATAAAATATATTGCAAAAGAAATTCTTTTTGTGAAGTTTTTCGACGGAAAATGAATTCCGTCGAAAATGGATGAATAAAATAAATGTAAAAGAAATTGATTTTGTGAATTTTTTTTTTACGGAAAACGGATTCCGTCGTTAATGGATGAATAAAATAAATACAAAAGAAATTGATATTGTGAAGTTTTTCGACGGAAAACGAGTTCCGTCGAAAATGGATGAATAAAATAAATGCAAAAGAAATTGATTTTGTGAAGTTTTTCGACTGAAAAAGAATTTTGTCGAAAACTGATGAAAAAATTAAATGCAAAAGAAATTAATTTTGTGAAGTTTTTCGACGGAAAATGGATTCCGTCGAAAACTAATGAATAAAATAAATGCAAAAGAAATTGATTTTGTGAAGTTTTTCGATGGAAAATGGATTCCGTCGAAAACTGATGAATAAAATAAATGCAAAAGAAATTGATTTTGTGAAGTTTTTCGACTGAAAATGGATTTCGTAAAAGAATTTTGACAGAAAATGAATTCCGTCGAAAATGGATGAATAAAATTAATGCAAAACAAATTGATTTTGTGAAGTTTTTCGATGGAAAATGGATTCCGTCGAAAACTGACGAATAAAATAAATGCAAAAGAAATTGATTTTGTGAAGTTTTTCAACAAAAATGGATTTCGTCGAAAATGGATGAATAAAATAAATGCAAAAGAAATTGATTTTGTGAAGTTTTTCGACGGAAAATGGATTTCGTCGAAGATTTTTTACGGAAAATGAATTCCGTCGAAAATGGATGAATAAAATTAATGCAAAAGAAATTGATTTTGTGAAGTTTTTTGATGGAAAACGGGTGTTCCTTTTAAAACTTTCATAAAGAAAAAGAAACTAAACCAGGATGCATAATGTTTTATGAACACAGAATCAAATTTACATGTTCATAAAAACAAAAACTTTAACACTTTAAAGGATTTGTGACTCAAAATCCATATGCAGAATTTAACCCTTTAAAGATTTTTGACCGTGAAAAACTCCTTTCACAAACAAGGTACCATCACCCGTCGATGGTAAAGCAACCGGGCTCTGATACCACTTGAAAGTAAACTGGCCTTTGAAGGCCGATGCATGTAAGGTGTAAAACAAAAATTTTTACTGCGGAACATACATGCACACATAGGTTCATGCTTTAAGACAGCATGATGTTACCTTGTTTTTGGCCTGATCAGTCAGGGAGATCAGATGTCAGGCTTGAAGGGTTCAAACCCTCTAATGGTGATCCACACCACCGTTCGTCAATGATGCAAGAACCCTTTCTTGGAAGCCACCAGATGAACACCACAGTGAGGCTTGCTATGCGCACAAGTGGTGAAGGTGGAGGCTAGGTATTCTGTTTGGAAATGTGTAGTGAGCTACCCTACAGAATGGTGCATAGATGGAGGAGAGTTGGCTAGGTTTTCACAAAACCCTAAGGTGAGGAACAAGTCATACGCACACTTGGAGAGGAGGAGGGATTTAAATCATTCAAAATGAAAACAAAATTTCAAAAACACTTGAAATTTGCGCATGGATTAGGGAGGATAAGGTGGAGCTGTTGCAAAACAAATTTTGCCAACAACCTCCAATCTTATCCACATGAAATTAAGTTCAAAATAATTTAAACTTAAATTCATAAACTATCATATAGTATATACTTTTCATGCGCATAATTCAGCCCTAGAAGGGGTCCAAATATATTGAGTAGTTGCATTCAAAATTTGAATCAACTCACCCACTGATTCCCTCAACCACCAAATCTGAATGGAGCTTTGTTTTAAGTGATAAGATGACATTCTTATCACTTAAACTTGCGCACCAAACAGCCAAGGAAGTGCTTCCAAAGATGCTTCTTGATCCAAAGAATATGCTCCAATAAGATCCTGTCTTATCCTTTTGTTATGAAACAACTTTTCAAAACCAATTCGAATTCGAATTCAAACACTTGAATTCAAACATTCAAATTCCAAATTCCAAATTCAAAATTTCAAATTTCAAATTCAAAATTCGAATTTCAAAATTCAAATCCAAATTCAAATTTCAAAATTCAAAATTAAAATTTCAAATTTCAAATTTCAAATTCAAAATTCGAATTTCGAAATTCAAATTCTAAATTCAAATTTCAAAATTCAAAATTCAAATTCAAAATTCGAAATTCAAATATTTGATTATTAATTTAACTAATTAAATTAATTAGTAATGGCTTGGACTATCCAAGCCCATTACTAAACTTCATGCACCACCCACCCATTTAGGTGGGCTTCCAAACAGCTTCTTGGGTTAACAATCATTATTAGGCCCAATACCTTTAAAGCTAGTTCATCATGACTACAAGGTGTTAGTGTGTGACCCATTAGGTCCAACTTAGCTTCTGACATAACTGGGCTTGGGCCCAACAAGCCCACAACCCAATTAATGACAACACAGAGCACTAGCCTATGTAGCACCGATACCGACACGGGACACGTGACACGATACGACACGACACTCCGACACGTTAATTCTAAAAAATGTTAGATTTCGACACGTTAGGACACGTTTTGATATTAAATAATATTTTTAATTTATGTAGTATATATTATATTTAATATTTAATAATTTAACAAAAAAATGAATTTAAACCTATAATATTCATAAATTTTGCAAAGAAACATAACATATCCCAAATATTTATATTAAACTCAATAAAATGATAATCGTAATCCAACGAATCTAATAGTTGGAACTAAAAACTCAATGCAAATCAACATTTGAACCTTTTTTGAATTTTTGTAATGCGTATTGGAGTGTCGGGGAGTGTCGGAGTGTCCGAGAGTGTCGGACACGACACGTCAGGGTTTTTGAAGTGTCGGTGCTTCATAGGCACTAGCAATGCTTTGTTGCCCCAGAACTAGTCAGATTAATAACTTGATCATCCTATTGCACATATTTGGTTACCGTATGTATTTCCCTTCGTCTCGGTTATCTTCCCATTAACCTAGGGTAAGGAAATGTATCAACCCCTGCGGTTTAGGGTAAGCTTTATTCGAAATAGGGAATCTTCAATTTATTGACTCTAAAGGCAGATCATCTCATGATCTCTTTTACTATGCATATATTCCCGAGTCCCTGTAAATTTCATCCCGATTTCTCCGGTTTACAGATAACCTAATCTCTCACAGAGATTTGACGAATTCCTTCAGCTTATTACCCTAGCCTTGTGCCCTTTAAGGACACGCCCAACAGTATACCTATGAGTCTCCATGTTTCAAGCAGACGAGGCATACAATCAAAACATGCCTTCAAGAACATAGTCTAGGTAATAACTTCTGGTCTAAGGAAAGACATACCCAAACATAAAGAGATTACTCTAATGACACTATCTGTGAGATTTCCTCATAGAGTCTCTTTTGGGTCTGTTCAGTGCGAGCTATACTCTTATAGGTCCACCCACGACTTTAGCTAAGATATCGCCATATCTGCGGCTTATGAGGTCTTTACCTTGTATCCATATACAAGTAGATAAGTCGTACTAGTCTTTACTCGAGATCACTGATCCCCAAACTCAGTGTCTCTAGACTATGAACATATAATTAGGAATAGACATGCAATATCCTTGAATCCTCATGATCGTGATCTCATCACAGATACTCAAGAGATACCTGTTCTATTCCATGGGGTTTATCCAGTTCGTTCATATAATATTAACAGTAATATCGAGACACAATATGAAACTGAATAAATAGTGCTTTCATTTATTTGCGACAAACAAAGTTCTACATCTAGCGTCCTTTATTTAATCAAAAGATTGTCTCTAGGACACCAATATGCTAACAAGCTCCCACTTGGCCTAGAGCCAATCAGACCTAAGTCGTATGCCCAAAGCCTCATAATGATTATCATGTTTTCTCTGAGAAACAGCCTTTGTCAGAGAATCGGCCAGGTTATCGTCTGTGGGAACATAATCCATTTTTACATCATTCCTATCAATGATTTCTCTAATCAAATGATATCTGCGGAGCACGTGTTTAGATCTTTGATGAGACCTAGGTTCCTTTGACTGCGCAATGGCTCCTGTGTTGTCGCAAAGCAACTGTATGGGCTCATCCACGCTTGGAACCACCCTTAGTTCATTTACGAACTTCTTGATCCACACTGCCTCCTTAGCTGCTTCTGAAGCAGCTATGTATTCAGCCTCTGTCGTTGAATCTGCTGTTGTCTCCTGCTTGGAACTTTTCCAAGACACTGCCCCACCATTTAAGGTGAATACGAATCCTGACTGTGACTTGCAGTCTTCTTTGTCACTCTGAAAGCTGGCATCAGTGAACCCTTTCACTGTTAACTCATTAACCCCACCATAGACCAGAAACACATCCTTAGTTCTTCTTAAGTATTTAAGGATGGTTTTGACTGTCGTCCAGTGACCTTCTCCAAGGTCTGACTGGTATCTGCTCGTAATGCTTAAAGCATATGAGACATCTGGTCTCGTACATATCATGGCATACATGATGGATCCAATAGCCGAAGCGTATGGAATTCCACTCATGCGATCCTTCTCAGGCTGTGACTTAGGACACATAGCCCTTGATAGGTGTACCCCATGACTGACAGGAAGAAAACCCCTTTTCGACCCTTCCATGCTAAACCTCTTTAGCATCTTGTCAACGTACGTGGATTGAGATAAACCCAGCAGCCTCTTGGATCTATCTCTATAGATCTTTATACCAAGTATAAAGGCTGCCTCTCCCAAATCCTTCATGGTAAAGTTTTCTGAAAGCCACTCTTTCGTTATTTTTAATGTGGGGATGTCATTTCCTATTAGCAATATGTCATCTACATAAAGCACTAGGAAGACGACATTACTCCCACTAACCTTTCTGTAAACACAAGGTTCATCCTCGTTCTTGATAAAACCGTTACTCTTAACGACTTCATCAAAACGTATATTCCAACTCCTTGATGCTTGCTTTAGCCCATATATTGACCTTTGTAGTTTGCATACCATATGCTCCTGATCTTTGTTTTCAAAGCCTTCAGGTTGTGTCATGTACACTTCCTCCTTCAAGAACCCATTCAAGAAGGCGGTCTTGACATCCATTTGCCAAATTTCATAGTCGTGGTATGCTGCTATTGCAAGCATGATCCTAATAGATTTGATCATGGCAACTGGTGAAAAAGTTTCATCATAGTCAACTCCTTGTCTTTGACGATACCCTTTCGCCACCAACCTAGCTTTGTAGGTCTGAACGTTGCCATCTGCATCAGTCTTTCTTTTAAAGACCCATTTATTACCGATAGGAACTATTCCTTGCGGTTTAGGAACCAAGGTCCATACCTTGTTCTGATACATCGAATCCATTTCAGATTCCATGGCTTCAAGCCATCTTGAGGAGTCAACATCTTTGACCGCCTCCTCGTAGTTACTTGGTTCATCATCCTCAACAGTTTGCTGATTCTCAATCACAAACCCGTACCTTTCAGGTGGATGGATGACCCTCGTAGATCTACGGAGTTGTGTGTTTACTTCTCCATTGGAGAACGTCGCCTGCGGAGCAGACTCGGGTTCCTCAATCTGTTCTTGTGGATCTTGCACTTCTTCAAGATCAATCTTACTCCCACTGCCTCCTTGAGAGATCAAATCCTTCTCAAGGAACTCAGCATTCTTTGACACAAACACTTTGTGTTCTTCCATGGAGTAGAAGTAGTATCCCTTAGTACCTTTAGGATACCCCACAAATAGACATTTAGTACTCTTAGCACTAAGCTTGTCTGATGTCAACGCTTTGACATAAGCTGGCGATCCCCATACCCTGAGGTAACTCAGGTTGGGTCTCTACCACTCCATATCTCATATGGTGTGGTCTGAACAGATTTAGATGGTACCCTATTTAGAAGGTATGCCGCTGTGTCTAAGGCATATCCCCAAAACGATTTTGGAAGTTGAGTCTCACTCATCATAGACCTAACCATGTCTAACAAGGTCCTGTTTCTCCTTTCGGAGACACCGTTTTGGTGTGGTGTGTAAGGAGCGGTAAATTGTGAGAGAATTCCATTTTCTCTCAGATAACCCTGAAACTCGTGGCTCAAATATTCACCACCACGATCTGATCGTAATGTCTTAATCATCTTGCCACGTTGTTTCTCCACTTCATTCCTAAACTCTTTGAACTTTTCAAATGCTTCAAATTTATATCTCATTAGGTATATATACCCAAATCTTGATCTGTCATCTGTAAAGGTAATGAAATAAGAATATCCACCTCTAGCCTCAATAGACATTGGGCCACATACATCAGTATGAATGAGTTCTAATAACTCACTAGCCCTATGACTCTCAAGCCCTTTGGGCTTTTGTTGAATCATTTTCCCAGCTAGACAAGATTCACATTGTCCATAGGATTCCAAATCCATGGAGTCTAGGTATCCATCTCTATGCATCCTAGACAATCTTGTTTCATTTATGTGCCCTAGTCTACAGTGCCAAAGATAAGATTGATTATCCGTCCTAGGTCGTTTCACATCTATATTGAGCACTTCATTTCCCATTTCCAACACATACAATCCATTTATTAAAGAAGCAGTACCGTAAACCATATCATTCAAAATGATAGAAAAAGTACCATCCCTAATACTGAAAGTATAACCATCTTGTTCTAAACAAGAAATTGAAATAATGTTTCTAGAAATATGCGGAACATAAAGACAATTATTCAAATGCAATAAAAGGCCCGTAGGCAAAATAAGGTCAGCATCTCTAACTGAATGAGCAGCAACTCTTGCTCCATTACCAACGCGGAGATCCACCTCGTTTCTATCCAATCTCCTTGGGCTCCTAAGTACCTGCAACATATTGCAGATATGAGAACCGCATCCGGTATCCAATACCCATGAGGATGGATTAGCATAAGAATAATTTATCTCAATCATGAAAATACCTGAGGCAGAAGCATCACCATGCTTCTTGTCCTTCACATTGTTCAGGTAGTCTGGACAATTCCTCTTCCAGTGGCCTTTCTTGCCACAATGGAAGCACTCAGCATCACCCTTGTCCTTAGGTGCCTTCTTACCCTTCTTCTTGCCCTTCTTCTTCTTGGATTTTCCTTTGGGCTTAAGGGGGTCACCTTTTGCAGGCTCCTTACCCTTTCCCTTGGCCTTGCTAGGCCCACCAATCAGAAGAGCCTGTGTCCTATCCTTCTTGATAGACACTTCAGCTGTTGTTAACATGCTTAACAACTCAGGCAAGCTCACTTGCATCCCATGCATATTGTAATTCATGATGAATTGACTGAAGGAAGGTGGAAGTGAGGTGAGGACTAAGTCATTACTTAGCTCGGCATCCATGATGAAGCCTAGGTTTCCTAGCTTCTCAATCAGCCCGATCATCTTGAGAACATGGCTGCCAACAGACATGCTCTCAGTCATCCTACAAGAGAACAGTTCTCTTGAGGCCTCATACCTCTCATGCCTGCCTTTAATATCATACAACTCCTTGAGATGTACGATAATAGAGGGAGCATCCATATGCTCATGCTGCTTTTACAGTTCAGGCGACATGGATGCCAACATGATGCATACTGCCATCACATTGTCATCCAAGTGCTGTTGGTGGGTTACGAAATCAAATTCCGCAAACCCTTCTTCCCCTTCCCGTGGAGCTACGGGTATTACAGCATCTAAAACGTAGGCAATCTTTTCGGCCCTTAGAACTATTCTTAGGTTCCGATACCAGTCCATAAAATTTGAACCGGTCAGTTTATTCGTATCGAGTATTGAACGCAGTGACAGTGGATTAGTCATACTATAAGCTGAAAAGGATGTAAAGATAGTTTTAGTTAATATACGGTTATGTAGTTAAAAGCAAATTATTAAAGACTTGAAATAATTTGCCACTCCCACTGTTTTATCTAAGTCAATGACCCTTCCTTTTGACTTAGGGTTAATCTACTTTAGATTTTACCTTAGTGGGATTAAGAGTGCGATTATTTATTTTAATCTCCGTCTGAGACCGCAAGATTAATTTAAATAATGGGTTGATCTTTATCAACAGTATCTCATACCCTCTCTTAACATTAGGTTGACAACTCTTTGTCACTTAGTGGTGCATCTCATGCAACTAACCTAGCACCATTACCCTAAGCACATAAGTCCGGCTGTGCCTGCAACTTATGTCTTAGTTAAGCATTAAACCAGCACCCTAAGTGTCTTACACTTCAAACACTACTCTAGCTCAACGAAATAGTGGGTCTCAACTGAGTTGTGGAGCACCACCATGTAGAAGAGTTTTGAGTAGCATTGGTGGTGGGAGGTAATCATATGCTTAATTATTTATTCCTTTTAAGGGTTCCTTTTATTTTAAGGTTAATTAGGTCCCATCAAACGCATATTGTAAATTATCATGCTAGTCGTTACCTATGTCAAACATCTATCGGTATACACTAGTCGCTATTGGACAAACATAATAATCATACAAAACGCAGTTTGCCCAATTCATGCATACTAGACGTTCTAATCATACATGCATATAAACAGTTTATATTGAGATAGCCATGGTGCTCGCGCTTTTGTCCTTTTTGCTTCTTTAAGCAACGGCCGCTTGTCGTCTATACGCCACTAGCCTATTTCTCTACTTACAAATAATTAAAGAAACTCCATAACATTTTGGAGGGACAAAAATACAAAATTTAAATTACAAATACACTTGTAAATTAAAAGGCGCGATTACACATTAATTTTAAAATTCAAAATTCAAATCCGGGCACCATGACCATCCCCTTCCTGTTTGTACCTGAAAAGTTCAAAACTTGCAAACACAAACATTATATTATCACATAATATTTTCACATGTATTTTGACATTTAACATTTAAACATCAAAATAACATCAAGATTCATAATCTTAAATTTCTCAATGGCCGAATTTAAAAACAATTTTAATTCAAATTTTGTTAATTCTTTCTCAAAGAAAACAAAATTAAACCATGCATGTAGCCATAAACCCCTACATGGCCGAATCATATAGGTGACTATATGATAAATTTTGTCACAAAATTTCATGCATATAAACATGACACAATTCATGGAGAAAAATAAGAAATCATTCAAGGTACTCTTAGTACCCTCCATGGTCGAATCTACCCTTTCAAAAAGGGTGTTCCTTTTAAAACTTTCATAAAGAAAAAGAAACTAAACCATGATGCATAATGTTTTATGAACACAGAATCAAATTTACATGTTCATAAAAACAAAAACTTTAACACTTTAAAGGATTTGTGATTCAAAATCCATATGCAGAATTTAAACTTTAACCCTTTAAAGATTTTTGACCGTGAAAAACTCCTTTCACAAACAAGGTACCATCACCCGTCGATGGTAAAGCAACCGGGCTCTGATACCACTTGAAAGTAAACTGGCCTTTGAAGGCCGATGCATGTAAGGTGTAAAACAAAATTTTTTACTGCGGAACATACATGCACACATAGGTTCATGCTTTAAGACAACATGATGTTACCTTGTTTTTGGCCTGATCTGTCAGGGAGATCAGATGTCAGGCTTGAAGGGTTCAAACCCTCTAATGGTGATCTGCACCACCATTCGTCAATGATGCAAGAACCCTTTCTTGAAAGCCACCAGATGAACACCACAGTGAGGCTTGCTATGCGCACAAGTGGTGAAGGTGGAGGCTAGGTATTCTGTTTGGAAAGGTGTAGTGAGCTACCCTACAGAATGGTGCAAAGATGGAGGAGAGTTGGCTAGGTTTTCACAAAACCCTAAGGTGAGGAACAAGTCATACGCACACTTGGAGAGGAGGAGGGATTTAAATCATTCAAAATGAAAACAAAATTTCAAAAACATTTGAAATTTGCGCATGGATTAGGGAGGATAAGGTGGAGCTGTTGCAAAACAAATTTTGCCAACAACCTCCAATCTTATCCACATGAAATTAAGTTCAAAATAATTTAAACTTAAATTCATAAACTATCATATAGTATATACTTTTCATGCGCATAATTCAGCCCTAGAAGGGGTCCAAATATATTGAGTAGTTGCATTCAAAATTTGAATCAACTCACCCACTGATTCCCTCAACCATCAAATCTGAATGGAGCTTTGTTTTAAGTGATAAGATGACATTCTTATCACTTAAACTTGCGCACCAAACAGCCAAGGAAGTGCTTCCAAAGATGCTTTTTGATCCAAGGAATATGCTCCAATAAGATCCTGTCTTATCCTTTTGTTATGAAACAACTTTTCAAAACCAATTCAAATTCGAATTCAAAAACTTGAATTCAAACGTTCAAACATTCAAATTCAAAATTCAAAATTCAAAATTTCAAATTTCAAATTCAAAATTCGAATTTCAAAATTCAAATCCAAATTCAAATTTCAAAATTCAAATTTCAAATTTCAAATTTCCAATTCAAAATTCGAATTTCGAAATTCAAATTCTAAATTCAAATTTCAAAATTCAAATTTCAAATTCAAAATTCGAAATTCAAATATTTGATTATTAATTTAACTAATTAAATTAATTAGTAATGGCTTGGACTATCCAAGCCCATTACTAAACTTCATGCACCACCCACCTATTTAGGTGGGCTTCCAAACAGCTTCTTGGGCTAACAATCATTATTAGGCCCAATACCTTTAAAGCTAGTCCATCATGACTACAAGGTGTTAGTGTGTGACCCATTAGGTCCAACTTAGCTTCTGACATAACTGGGCTTGGGCCCAACAAGCCCACAACCCAATTAATGACAACACAGAGCACTAGCAATGCTTTGTTGCCCCAGAACTAGTCAGATTAATGACTTGATCATCCTATTGCACATATTTGGTTACCGTATGTATTTCCCTTCGTCTCGGTTATCTTCCCATTAACCTAGGGTAAGGAAATGTATCAACCCCTGCGGTTTAGGGTAAGCTTTATTCGAAATAGGGAATCTTCAATTTACTGACTCTAAAGGCAGATCATCTCATGATCTCTTTTACTATGCATAGATTCCCGAGTCCCTGTAAATGTCATCCCGATTTCTCCGGTTTACAGATAATCTAATCTCTCACAGAGATTTGACGAATTCCTTCAGCTTATTACCCTAGCCTTGTGCCCTTTAAGGACACGCCCAACAGTATACCTATGAGTCTCCATGTTTCAGGCAGACGAGGCATACAATCAAAACATGCCTTCAAGAACATAGTCTAGGTAATAACTTCTGGTCTAAGGAAAGACATACCCAAACATAAAGAGATTACTCTAATGACACTATCTGTGAGATTTCCTCATAGAGTCTCTTTTGGGTCTGTTCAGTGCGAGCTATACTCTTATAGGTCCACGCACGACTTTAGCTAAGATATCTCCATATCTGCAGCTCATGAGGTCTTTACCTTGTATCCATATACAAGTAGATAAGTCGTACTAGTCTTTACTCGAGATCACTGATCCCCAAACTCAGTGTCTCTAGACTAGGAACATATAATTAGGAATAAACATGCAATATCCTTGAATCCTCATGATCGATAAGTGTGAAATTTTTATCAATATTTTTAGGAAAGAAAAATATGTCATGGACCAGAAAAATATGTAGATTAAGAATTTATGATCAGAATTTTTATCGGGGTTAAAGTTAAAATGCGTGTGGGACCCGCGGGTGGTTTAAGTGACTTGAAAGTCACAATTACACAACACTTTCTCTCTCTTCCTTCCTTCTTCCTCCCGTGAAACAGCCCTCCCCCATTGTTCTTCATGCAAGTTTTTGTCCAAAACTTGTCTCCCTCCTAAATCACTCATTTCTCCACCAAATTTAGCAAAGTTTGTGTTGAAATTTATTGTAAACCACCTTCTGAAGCCTTTGGTGATACTCCCAAGCCTTGAAATCATCTCCTTGGGGTGTTATTGGGCAAAGTCATATCCGAATTTTTGGGGATTTTTGGGTGTTCTTGGTGTTTTTGAAGTTTTTGGATCTTCCTTGGATTGGTGAAGCCTTGGTGGTGTGTCTACCATAGATTGTGAGTATATTTGTAGTGTTTTTACGGTTGATTTTGTAGATCTAGAAATTTATGCACTAAGTCTTTAATCTTAGATCTGTGATGATAGAGAGCTCAAATGGAAAAATGCTATTAGATGAAAATGCCTTAGAATGATGCTTGTAAGCTAGAAATGCTATGAAAAATTTTGGTGAAAAAGTGAGATTTTTAACTTAGGAAAAATTTGGGAAATTTCATGAAATTTGAGGTTTTGTGTAATTTGGAAAATTGTTGATCATGATGTTGATCATTGTAGGGTGCCTCACACGAACGTGATTGTGGAGGATTAAGCTTGGAGCTTACGTATGGAGCATTGGCTTGGTGTTGAGGTAACCTTTGGAACTGGGGTTTAGTCCCTTGTGTGCTCCACCACACCTAGTGGAAGGTTGTGGTTGGATTTTGTGTCATTGGACATTGTGTGATTATGTGTTTCATGCTTTATTGCTTGATATGTGTGAAATTGTTTGGTCTCTGGCCAGTTGACGTGTGTTGGTTTGGACATCCGCTGGATAATTCCGCTGGGAATTCCAGTTGGGTTTTGCCGTGGGGTCGACTCTGGGAGCGACACCAGGATGATCCAAACGTGGGACTTCCGCTGGATAGGGCTCATGAGGAGTTCCAGTTGGGTTTTGCCATGGAGTCTTCTCAACCATGGGAGAGGCGCCAGGAAGGTCTCGGGAGTTATATGATGGAGTCCTTGAACGTAAATCCAATTGTGGATGTTCTCGGTTTGTCTCCAGTTGTTTGTGATATTGTATGTTATGCATTTTACATAAATGTCATTGTTGCACATTGAGTGAGCCATGGGGTGGAGAAGCCTCCAGGGCCCTTGGATTACTAAGATATATTTGTATATCTCACCCCGTGTTTGGGGGACCACATTTCAGGGCATTATGAGTCGGGAGGAGCTTCGGGCAAAAAGCCCACTTAGTGGACAGCGGATTGCATGTGGTGCAGTGAGCTTGCATGATATTTTGGAGGAGACTTTGGAGTGCACATAGCATGCCATTTAGTATTTTGAGACTTAGGTCATGAACATATTGCATGATGTGATTTCCATGCTTTTGTAGTGTTCATGATTATGTTCTAAGCCTTGTTTATTACTGTATATTCATGCCTTGGATAAACTGTATATTTTGAGTGAGCATGGGACTTGTCCATTGCCACATTTCTTGTATTTGAGGCCTTGATACATTATGTTGTAAAATGGCCATGAACTTTAGTACTTTGTAATTGATGCATTCTTGAATGAAAATGCATGAAATTGTTATGTTTTAAGTGTATATTGGATTGGGTTGTAAGTGCCCCAAGGCGTTGTTGGACCTTGTGTGTGCCACCCATTGGATTTTGCTGGATTTCAGGTGTATTAGTGGTGTTAAACAGGTTATGCAAATTTGGGGATTTTAAGAAATACAAAGGAAACTCTGGCGAATTTTCTGTAGAATTGGCAGTTTTTGGGTGAACTTTGGAAGAGCGTATCTCTCTCCATAGTGGTCCGATTGGGACGTGCCATACGCCATTTTGAAGCTTAAGATGTCCCCTACGTTGTTTCAAAAGCCTAGGATCATTGGTGGTGTACGCAGCCCATGGGGGCTGTTGTCACACACTGCCCTGTTCTGTCCTGTTTTAGCTGGCAGATTTGAGGTAGTTTTGAGAAATTAATTCCCGCTTCGTTACTTAGTCAAATTAAGCATACGATATATCAAATCGAATTTTGAGATGTCTAGTTTATGGTGTAAAAAGTTGAGAGCCATTGGTTGGGCGGTTAGGTACAGTTTATTCCATGAAGATTGTACGTTTTAGGCTGTTTCGGAGTTGGTAGGCAATGTTGTTTGTCCAACTTCAAACGGCGATAACCGGAGCTCACGAGCTCGGAATCGAGTGTGTGATAGCTTGTTAGAAAGGTAATTGAATAAGGAAAAAAGATAACCTGGATTTTAAGTTTGTATTTTTATTTTGTGTTCGTAGAAAAACAAATTAGCAAGTCCGGTTAAGTGGTAAAAACGTAAAAGTGAGGAATTGGCTAAGTGGGTTTATGGGAACCCCTTAGTATCTTGTAGGTAATAAAATAAAGTGTATAAATAGTTAAGAAAGTCTTCCACTAGTGTTTCAGTTGCGGTCACAGTTTTTTATTATTACGCTTTTTATACTTTTACTGTTCGCGTAATAATCGGAAAAAGTTTATTCTCATTTTTATAAATGAACTGCTGTGATTGTAATGCACTTAATATCATAACTAATGTTAACAATACCGGTACGTAACGGGCTGTTACATTTTATGGTATCAGAGCAGTTTCTTAGGGAACTCTGAGGATTGTGTGATTGAGGTGAGTGCTGTATAGTTATACGTAGACTCTTATTGAGTACTGCACATGTGATTCCTTAGTTTGGGCCTGATCAACCCATTTCTTCGTGTTATATGTGTAGTCAGTATAAGATGCCTTCGTGACAACCCTGGAGCACCAATGTCTGTCCTTAGACTGTGGTCGTGGTTGCAGTGTTGATTACTCCGCAGACAGATATGTTAGTAAGTAAATCTGATGTAATTGAGGACTTAGTGAGAATAAATTGAGAATAGTATGTTTAACTATTTTGGGTAGAATGCTACCATAGTTGAATGGTGATCTTTTGGTGAATAAGTATGATTGAATTGAGTTGATATTATGATGATGATGTTGGTAAGTTTTCCCTAAATGTATGGGGAGTTAGAAAAAATTGAGTATATGTGGAATTAATGCTATAACTTTGATATGGTGGGGGATTGGAACCCCGATGAATTCGTGAAAAGTTGAATATGAGTGTTTATATGTAATATTGGATACCTTAGGGTTAAATTATAAGGTTATAAGACCCTAGATGAGGGCATACACTTGGATGGCATTGGAAGAACTTGATTGAAAGTATGAAGGTCCATAATGTAATGATTGTTGGACTTAACAAATGTGAGGTGAGAAAATATAACCGAGTGTGGTGTAGTAATGGTACTAATATGCTTCTATAATGTTGTGTAGCATTGAAATGTTGATAATGTAGCCTAATTGTATGTGGATAATGATCTTGTGATGGCTAAGTTCCAGTACATATATATATATATATATGTATATATATGTTTTGTGAAGGCCGGAGTGCCTATATTTATATCTGTGTGGTAATGAATTAGAAAATTTTTGGTAAAAGAAAAATGATGTAAGTGAAATCCCCTATGATGGGAAGTGTTTGAAGAGATTGTCTCTTTGGAGTGTCATTGGACGGTATGGGATTCATGATGGAGTCCCGGTGTGCAAGCTATACCATGGCACACATATTGATAATAATGTGACAATTAAGATTGTCATGCGTTTCCCTTGTGGATTGAATCCTAAGAGGTGTTGCTCTTAGAAGTCCCAGGCGAGCACAGCTCGAAGTTGAAATGTATCTGGTGGTCTTGATGCGCTGAATGCATGGACTGTTAAATGAGGGCACTCTTAGTGTCATAGTGAAATATTGAGAGTAAAATGAAATTGAGTGTGATGATGATATGACTAGTGAAAGGATTAGGGTACCATTGAATGATGAAATTGTCTTATCAGTGCAAGGACTGATGTACAATAAAATTATGTATTGTATTATCAGTGTAAGGACTGATGTACAATAAAGTTGTGTGAATTGTATTATCAGTACAATAAAGTTGTGTATTGTATTAAGGATTGATGTACAATAAAGTTGTGTATTGTATTACCAGTGCAAGGACTGATGTACAATAAAGTTGTGTATTGTATTACCGGTGCAAGGACTGATGTACAATAAAGTTGTGAATTGTATTATCAGTGCAAGGACTGATGTACAATAAAGTTGTGTGTTGCATAATCAGTGCAAGGACTGATATATAAAAAATTATGAATTGTATCATCAGTGCAAGGACTGATGTACAATAAATTGTGTATTGTATGATCAGTGCAAGGACTGATATACAGAAAATTATGAATTGTATCATTAGTGCAAGGATTGATGTACAATAAAATTATAAATCGTGTTAATGATGCACTTAGTTATATATGTTTGGGCGGTTGTGTTTGGGTGTCTTATGTTATATTATCTAAAGTTACTTTCCTAGGGGCTTATGCCTATAAGACACTGACCTTCGGGGATTCTCTTAGAAGTTTCCTCAGCATAGTTATGTACATATATATTATATATGCGTACAAAATATTTTTGTACTTAGAAATGTAATTGTATTGTGAGATATTAAGATTTGATATTTCGATAAGTATTCTATTGTTATCAGAATTTGAATTTTGTGAGCGGATGATTACCGAGAAGAGGGAAACTTATTTAATGTTTGAGGTATAACTTTAAGATTTGATTCTTTGAGGTAGTACCTCATGTTAGTGGGACTGTTAGTACAGCCGATGGCATGTTACCTCTTCTTGCGTGAATTATAAGGACAGATTATCTGATTGGTGGGGCATTGCACCTGGGGCCCTTAGGACAGCAAGAGCTCGAGGGGTTAAACCTAAGGATGTTTTTACCCATTGCATTAGAGGATTGTATCTTGTGAGGAACGCAAGAGGTGAATTTGGATAACTGTAAGTGAACAGTAATATGTCAAATATGATGAAAAATGTGAGGTGCCATGAGATGATAGTTTGAATTATGAATGTGAGCACTCGGAGATGTGCATTTGCGTATACTAAGTGTGGTAGTATGGAATTGTGGTTTTACGAAAATTGTGAAATGAATCGTTGGATTATCACCCTATGTGAAGGAAAAAAATTGATTAGTACTGATGGATTGAGTCAAGGTCTTCTGGGAAGGCTTGTGATGGCGAAATGTTAAGCTAAGTTGATGGCCTGGGTGGCCAATGATTTTTAGTAAGTGATTAATTGTGATGTAGTCAAGTAAGAAGGTGTGGCACTAGCTGTTAAATAGGATGGTATTTGGTGAAATAAAAGGTTGATATCTCTGCCCTGGTGGTAGAGTTACTGATGGAGTGGTATAGATGCAGATTCTAGTGAGAGATGTGTGGAGAATACGCAATGTTGATGTTGTTCTTGGCTAGGTACCAAGATATATGATTGAGTGTGCTAGTAGTACTTTGAATAGTCCGTGAAACTTGTGTACCAGCCGATATGAAATTATGAAAGTAATGACAGTGATGGATTTAGTTACTTGTGGCATGATGAATAGGCTTTGAAAATCCCTATATGATGGGACAGGTATGAGAGAGAGATGATATGTGACCTTGGAATGATACATACTGGTTGAATAAAATGATGATGAAGGTGATGTGTATGGAATGAAACACATGTGGAATCGATAACATGAGTATGGAACGGTAATTAAAGAAAGTTGTTAGTGGAAATCTTGGGCATGTTGCCTTTAATGGGAGAAATCAATGTAAGTATGAGATAATAGATAGAGATTCATGAGTGGATTCGTGGTTGAAGGCTTTGAAATGGCCGATGTAATGTATAAGTTGTAATGTGTGGTCCATTTGGTACCATTTAAATGTCTTGAGAAAGAGATTCGCCATTGTGTTTTGGTGAAAGTGGTAAACTTGTAAGGTTAGATTGGCAGTTGAGCACAGAGATGGTGCTTGTTTTGAGATAGAGTGCAGAAGTGAATTTTGCACTTTGTAGGTTAAGAACATGAGAAAAGAAAAATGTGTATATACGAGTTGTGGCTAAATGCCAAAAATGGGGATTATTCCCTCAGAAAATAAAAGTATAGTGAGCGTGAACTAGATGATTACTCGGTGAAGTGCACTGAGGGTGTAACGCCCTCCCTTGTATGCATCCAAGAGAGTCGTTTGCTAAGCGGAATTAGAGTCGTTAACGTCACATGAGCTAACAAAGAATCTCAATGCAGTATACTAATCCGTAAAGCATTTCAATTGTTCTTATAACTTCTGTTTGGACGATAAAAAATATTTCAAGTGATTTAGAAAGAGCACGTTTGGGGCTTCGCGTGCATATAAAATAATAGAAAATCCAAGTTCGTTTGCTCATAAAAACACCACCCGTAAGGTGCAATGCAAAAATTTCAGCACATAAGTCTTTTCACAAACGTTTTCCAAAATAGCCACTGTTCATAACAGTTCAAGATAAAATAGAGATGATAGAGTGTACAGTCATCCAAAAGTACCAAAACATTAATCATTACAGTCATCCAATTAACAAACAGCAACAGTGATAATCCACGCATCAGCAATCAACAGCAAACATCACTCCTTCAAGTGCTTTTACGTCCTCCTGCCATTTTGGAAAAATAGCAGCCCCGAAGGGGTGAGAATAATCCCAGTAGTGTGGCAACAAAACCAGTAATATAACAGTATTAACTAGGCACAAAATCATAAACAGTCACTTCAACATATCCTTGTTCCTTTTCCATTTCCTTTTCAACATATTCATATATTGCGTATATAACGCCTTTCCTTTGCGCTTTTAGCACCGTCGTGCGCGCACTTCACAGTGGAATCAAATATACCCTTGGCACCTGAGCTCCATGTGGATTCCAACTGTGGGCCTATGTGGACTGATGCCAAGTGTCCCATACCCCGGTACCTTGGGGATGCCTATATGATGCTTGCTCAAAACACATGGTCCTGTACATAACTATTCTAAAAAGCCAGACCTATATGCTCTTGGTACATGCATGCCATGCTATGCTTTCACACACAAAACGTACAAAAATGCGGTATGATGTAAGGTGCATGCTTATATACCTTTCATATGCGTTATGCTGCCACATAACGTCTTTACCTCATAATCATATAGCCATCACGGCACATTTTTGGCAGTTTCCTTTCATCATAATGGAACATAATATTTTTACGGCATATGGAGCATCATGTCACAATTTTATACCAGTAGTCAATAGTCACATTAGGCAATATCGCCTGACACTTACCTTTGTGTGCCTTAAATATTACCAAACAGCAGCGAAGTATCTCACTTCTTAAGCGCACCTAAATCAATTACAACCAATCATTTACAGTGGCTATTTACAGCAGAAACAGTGAGCACACAGCAGTGTCTTACAGCAGCAAACAGTGAGCATACAGCGGTGTTTTACAGTGGAAAACAGTGATCATACAGCAGTGTTTACAGCAGCAAAACAGTGAGCATACAGCGGTGTTTTACAGTGGAAAACAGTGATCATACAGCAGTTTTTACAGCAGCAAAACAGTGAGCGTTTAAAACAGAAACAGTGACGTTTTACAGCAGGAAAACAGTGAACATACAGCAGAAACAGTGAACGTTTTAAAACAGAAACAGTGACGTTTTACAGCAGAAAAACAGTAGCACCTTACAGCAGAAACAGTGAACGTTTTAAAACAGAAACAGTGGCTCTTAGGACATCAACAGTGGCAAAAACAGTGACATCAAACAGTGGCAGAAACAGTGGCATTTAAACGTTTAAAACAGTGACATAACAGTGGCATTTGAACCTTAAAAACAGTGACATAAATGGTGACTTTTGAACATCAAAACAGTGGCATGAGTAGTGATGTTTATGCATCAAAACAGTGGCATGAATGGTACATTTTTGAGCATTAAAACAGTAGCGTAAATCATGGTTTTTGGACATTGAAACAGTGGCATATTATGGACTAACACAGTGGTATTTTATGCATAAAACAGTGGCATATTATGGACTAAAACAGTGACATTTTATGCATAAAACAGTGGTATATTATGGACTAAAACAGTGGCATTTTATGCATAAAAACAGTGGCATATGATGACTAAAACAGTGGCATTTTATGCATAAAAATAGTGGCTTATGATGACTAAAACAGTGAGTGTTTTTATGCAGAAACAGTGACATATAATGTGCAGAAACAGTGGCATATATGTGCAGAAATAGTGGCATATAATGTGCAGAAACAGTGGCATATAATGTGCAGAAACAGTGGCATATATATATGTGCAGAAACAGTGGCATCAAAATGACTATTTTGAGGAACCGAAACAGTGAGTATTTCATCTTCAAAACAGTGGCACATTCAAAGGGAAACAGTGGCATTTTGCATACAGAACAGTGGCATATAAATTCCTCAAAACAGTGGCATATATCTTAAGCATGACCATGAGGCTTTCATGCATACCAATCCTCATGAAATAGCTCCACCATTCTACTTTTACCATGCTCATACTTGAATCCAAAACCACACACATAATCAAGGAGACATTCAAGCACACAAACATGGTTACAAAATGAAAGTGTTCTAAGTTCAAGGCCTACCTCTTGTAGCACACACTTCTTGATCAAGAATCACACACCACCTTCTAGCTTTACTACACAACAAGTGCACACTTCCTAAGGAGAAGATCTATGCGCAATCAAGGATGAGGAGGAGCAACTTGGACAGCTACCAAAGGTGAGGAATCAAGACTGAACAGTGAGGTGAAAGTGAGGAGGAAAGCTTACTCTCGCTTGGGACAAAGGCTACGGTTTTGAGAGGTGAGGGAAGGTAAGTGACCAAGGTTTTTCCTTCTCCAAGAGGCTTGTTGGTTCGGCTAGAGAGTGAGGGAATGAGGGAGGAAAATTGGCTGCACTTGTACAAGGTGAAGGAGGCCTCTTGTGTGCGCATATTTAAGGAGAAAGTGAGGAGAAGTGGCATGATTAAGCATCATGAAAATTCTGGTTTCTTGCAAGAGTGGGACTGCACATTTGGTTGCTTCTAAAGTACTCTATTCACATGCAAGGAGGTGAGGGAAAGGTTCAGATCTGAATGAGTGCTAACAAGTCAAAATTTCTTGCACAAACAGCCACAACATGCGCACAAGGTGAGGTGTGAGGGAGGTTCACTAAGTCCACAAGCAAGACAGCTTTGTGGCAGCCAAGAAATCTGATTTTGGGGCTGTCTTGTGCGCATAAAATGATGAAGATGTAGCCCCAAGATCCTACTTATGATGCATGTGGAAGCAAGGGCAGGTTTGGCTCATGATGGACTGCCAAAAGCATGCAAAAATCTGCACATGGCAGCCTCATGATGGAAGGTGTAAGGTGGTTCTCCAAGTCAACAAGTTAGGCAGTTTTATGACACAAGAAATCTGATCCATGACTCCCCCCATGTGCGCCAAAATGAAGGAAGATGCAGCCTAATATCATGCTAAATGGTACATGTGTCTTTCATGCAATGAGGTTGAGATCAAGTGATGCACAAGCCAAGTGAGGTGGCGGTCAAACAAGAGAGAAATTGGCAGATTTTTCTAAGTATTTTCTACCCCTTGTGCGCATGAATGAGAAGGAAAATACATCAAGCCATGTGAAAGTGCCTTGGTGCACAAACAACCTTGTTGGACAAGGCTTAGGGAATGAAATATTGGGTACAACTTTGGGCTGAACAAGGTGGATCCAAAAGCCATCCTTGGGCCATTGGCCACACACACAAAGAATCCAATCACATAAGTCCAAAGGTGACAAGTCCACACACACACTAGCCCATTTCCAAAGTTCAATAAACACTAAAGCCTTCTAACACACACTCACATTACTCACATGATTTTAATAAATTCACATGTCAACATATGTACCCTCCTATGATTTAATTTAATTAATTACCTTAGTCTCATCCAAGGATAAAGATCAAACAATTCGCAAGCCATCAAACCTACACCATAAATCCGAATTCTACACATGTACCTATAACATATAGTACTTATGTATATTACTAATTATGCGGGATGTTACACTCTCCCCACCAAATAGGAATTTTTGTCCGCAAAATAAACTTACTTAAGAGCTAAACAGTTCTGGATAGCGTTTCTGAATGTCGTCCTCGCGCTCCCAAGTGGCTTCAGTTGCTGATCTGTTGTTCCATAATACTTTCACCAACGGAATCTCCTTAGAACGGAGTCGCTTGACGGATCTTTCAAGGATTTGCAACGGTTGCACTTGATACGTCAGGTTTTCCTTTAGTTCCACTTCTTCTGGCTGTAACACGTGAGATGGATCAGAGAGATACCTCCGTAGCTGCGACACATGAAATACATTGTGAATTCCTGACAGATTGGGTGGTAAAGCCAACCGGTATGCAGACTCTCCAATCCGGTCCATAATCAGATACGGTCCTAAGTACCGTGGACTTAACTTCTTTACTCCCATTCTCCTTCCGAGTCCCGATGTAGGAGTGATTCTCAAAAATACATGGTCTCCGACTTCGAAAGATAGAGGCTTATGACGCTTGTCGTAATAACTCTTCTGTCTGGCCTGAGCCCGCTGCATATTCTCCCGAATCTTCTTTACTTGTTCGGATGTCTCTTGAATTAGATCAGGTCCTAACATACTTCGCTCACCTACTTCATTCCAACAAAAAGGGGATCTACATTTTCTCCCATACAGAGCTTCATACGGTGCCATCTGAATACTGGAGTGGTAACTGTTGTTGTAAGCAAACTCGATCAGAGAGAGATAATTATCCCAGCTGCCTCCTAACTCCAAAACGCATGCTCGCAACATGTCCTCTAAAGCTTGAATGGTGCGTTCCGTTTGACCGTCGGTCTGCGGATGGTAAGCAGTACTCAGCTTCAAATGGGTCCCTAATGCTTTTTGAAAGGATTCCCAGAACTTAGATGTAAACTTGGGATCACGATCGCTGACAATACTCGTAGGAACTCCATGCAGCTTCACAATCTCCTGCAGATAAATTCTAGCAAGCCTTTCTGTATCATACGTGGTCCTAACACGTAAGAAATGAGCTGACTTCGTTAAACGATCAACAATCACCCAGATAGAATCATATCCTTCTCGTGTCCGAGGAAGTCCAACTACAAAATCCATCGCAATACTGTCCCACTTCCATTCGGGAATCTCCAAAGGTTGAAGGAGTCCCGACGGTTTCTGATGTTCGTACTTCACCTTCTGACAAGTTAAGCATCGAGATACGTACTCAGCAATATCACGCTTCATACCCGGCCACCAAAACGAGGTCTTCAAATCATGGTACATCTTCGTGGATCCAGGATGAACAGCATACTTACCCTTGTGAGCCTCCTGTAAAACTTCTTGCTTCAACTCTTCATTCGGCACAACCAACCGTCCTTGAAATCTCCAAACATCATTCTCATCCTTTACAACATCTTGGTTGCCAACCAAATCACGGACTAACACTTCATCTTTCTGAGCCTCCTTAATTCTACTGATCAATTCATTCTCCACCTTTATATTTCCCAATCTTATGCTATTCCCTCTCTCGTCTACCGATAAGTTCAAGTCTCGAAAGGCCTCAAACAATTTCAGCTCTTCCACCATCAGAGTTGCAGTGTGCAGTGTCTTCCTACTCAGGGCGTCAGCTACCACGTTTGCCTTTCCTGGGTGGTATTTAAGTTCAAAATCATAGTCCTTCAGAAATTCCATCCACCGTCGTTGCCGCATATTCAGCTCCTTCTGATCGAACAAGTACTTCAAGCTCTTATGATCGCTGAACACGTCAAACTGCGAACCATACAAGTGGTGCCTCCAGATTTTAAGTGCGAACACTATAGCTGCTAACTCCAAATCGTGCGTAGGATAATTTTCTTCGTGAGGCTTCAGTTGTCGAGATGCATAAGCTACCGCCATACGATCCTGCATCAACACGCATCCAAGTCCTTTCAGCGACGCATCACAGTATACTTCGAACTTTCGAGTAGGATCCGGAATCGTGAGTACGGGAGCACTCGTCAATCTGCTCTTAAGTTCCAAGAAACATTCTTCACAAGCTTCAGTCCACTCAAAAGGCTTATCCTTCCGAGTGAGACGGGTAAGAGGTTGCACTATCTGAGAGAAATTCTGGATGAACCTTCGATAATATCCAGCAAGACCTAAGAAACTTCTTACTTCGGTGACAGTCTTGGGTCGTTCCCAGTTTATGACAGCTTCAACTTTGCTGGGGTCCACCGCGATACCTTCTGATGAAATGACATGGCCCAGAAACTGGACCTCTTTAAGCCAAAACTCGCACTTCGACCATTTCGCGTACAACTGCTTCTCCTTCAAGATTTGCAAGACAATCCTCAGATGTTCCGCGTGCAGCTCTTCATTAGCTGAGTAAATCAGGATGTCATCGATAAACACAATAACAAACTGATCAAGAAAGGGGCGGAAGATGCGGTTCATGTAGTCCATGAATACCGCTGGAGCATTCGTAAGTCCGAATGGGATCACCTGATATTCGTAGTGCCCATAACGAGTCCTAAAAGCGGTTTTCGGAATATCCTCCGGTTTAACCCGGATCTGATGGTATCCCGATCGTAAATCTATCTTGGAAAAGACTCTGGCTCCTCTCAGCTGGTCCATCAAATCGTCGATCCTCGGTAGCGGATACTTATTCTTCACCGTTACTTTGCTCAGCTGGCGGTAATCTACACACAGCCGTAAACTTCCATCCTTCTTCTTAATCAAGATGGCTGGAGCACCCCATGGAGAAGTACTCGGTCTGATGAATTCCTTGGCCAAAAGCTCTTCTATCTGCTTCTTCAACTCGCGAAGTTCCAACGACGCCATACGATACGGGGCAATGGAGATTGGTCCAACTCCAGGAACAAGTTCGATAGAAAATTCTATTTCCCTATGAGGAGGCAATCGAGGTATTTCATCTGGGAATACCTCCTCGAATTCTCTAACTACCGGTACATTCTGAATTTGATTGTCAACCGAGGTCTCAGCCTCGATCGACAAAAGGTACCCTGCTGCTCCCTTGCGGAGCTCTTTTCTAACTTGCAATAAAGAAATGAGAGAGAAAGGTTGAAGATTACCATCTTTCGCAGGAACAACGACTTTCCCCGCTCGACAATCCAACGTTATCCCGTTTTCCGTCAACCAGTCCATACCGATAATCACATCGAAGTTGAATACCGGCAGGACCACCAAGTTAACTGTATACGTGTTCCCTTCATACTGCAAGGTAACACCTCTGCAGATCTCTGAGGCCGTGCACGATCCTCCAGTAGGTGTGCTGATGTGTAACTCATAAGGTAACGGGGTTGGGGTGATGCCTATACTCATAGCGGTATGCTTTGCCATAAAAGAGCCAGACGCTCCAGAATCAAAGATAACAGAAATTGGGTGACCATTTAAAGTGACATTACCTTTGATCAGGTTGGGAAACTTCTGTGCTTCATTTGCATCCAATGTGAACACCCGTGCTTGCGTAGGCTGTTGGTCAGCGTTCTGGGGGCATTTGTAAGCAAAATGTCCTTGCTGGCCACATCTGAAACATGCATTGTTGTTCTTGCGACAGACTCCAAAGTGGTTCTTTCCACATGTAGCACAAACAGTCGCGCCCTGACATCCAGTCGACGATTGACCCACCGTAAAGCTTCTCTTAAAGTTTCCAGGCCGTGCCTGCAACTGCATACCTCTGCCTCGACCCCTACCAGGTGCCGTCCTGAAGAACCTGCCTGCTCTGGTTCCTCCGTGGAATTGGGCTGGTTGCTTGTTCAAATTCTTGGCCTCATTAATGATTCCTTCTGCCTGACGACTCTGGTTGATGAGTTCCGGAAGTGTACGATTAGCCGTCGTCAAGATGAGCTTGCGGATTTCCGGATGTAATCCGCTTTCGAACTTCTCCACCTGCCATTCTTCGTCGTAAATGTTCCGATCAAAGTTGGCGTACTCGATCAGCTGCCCAAATTTTGCAATATACTCATTAACCGTCATGTTATCCTGCCTGAGTGACAGCAATTCAGTGTGCTTCATTCTTCTCATTGCCTTAGGAAAATACTTGTCCAAAAATACTTGTCTGAATACGGCCCATGTTAGATCCACGTCCTGAGCTCTCAGTAAAGCCCTCGCACCAGTCCACCATGTTAAAGCTTCTCCCATCAGCTGGTATGACGCGTAATCAGTCTTCTGCGCTTCCGGGCATGCCATACGTTCGAAAATATGCTCGATCATCTGCAGCCACTTTGCTGCAGCCTCGGGGTTGTCTTCACCCTCAAAGGTAGGTGGTTGGAAGTTGCGGAAGTCTTTCAACCTCCGACGGGCAATTTCTTCTGCATTTTCATGCAGTGGGGGTTGGTTCTGATTCTGTTGCCTATGGTCGCGCCATTCTTGGCTCATATTCTGAATAAACGCTGCCAGTCCCCCAATGGTAGTGATAAGATCCTCTTCTGCATCGCCAGACCTTCCCCGAGTTGAACCGCGACCACCTGCCATGATTCTGCACTCACAATATCAGGAAATGAGTTGATCAGGCTCACCGCAAGTTATTCATGGCAGCAGTCCCAAGTAGGTACTCGAGTTCAATTCGGACAAGTTAGCTATGCATCCGTGACTTATCACCGAACAGTCTAAACAATCTAACTATCCTAGCTAACATATACTTAAACTACAGCACATTTAGACAGTCAATCAGCAGATAAACACAATCAACAATCAATTCAATCAAACACAAGCAAATCCATGGACCAAACTGCTCTGATACCAATTAGTGTAACGCCCTCCCTTGTATGCATCCAAGAGAGTCGTTTGCTAAGCGGAATTAGAGTCGTTAACGTCACATGAGCTAACAAAGAATCTCAATGCAGTATACTAATCCGTAAAGCATTTCAATTGTTCTTATAACTTCTGTTTGGACGATAAAAAATATTTCAAGTGATTTAGAAAGAGCACGTTTGGGGCTTTGCGTGCATATAAAATAATAGAAAATCCGAGTTCGTTTGCTCATAAAAACACCACCCGTAAGGTGCACTGCAAAAATTTCAGCACATAAGTCTTTTCACAAACGTTTTCCAAAATAGCCGCTGTTCATAACAGTTCAAGATAAAATAGAGATGATAGAGTGTACAGTCATCCAAAAGTACCAAAACATTAATCATTACAGTCATCCAATTAACAAACAGCAACAGTGATAATCCACGCATCAGCAATCAACAGCAAACATCACTCCTTCAAGTGCTTTTACGTCCTCCTGCCATTTTGGAAAAATAGCAGCCCCGAAGGGGTGAGAATAATCCCAGTAGTGTGGCAACAAAACCAGTAATATAACAGTATTAACTAGGCACAAAATCATAAACAGTCACTTCAACATATCCTTGTTCCTTTTCCATTTCCTTTTCAACATATTCATATATTGCGTATATAACGCCTTTCCTTTGCGCTTTTAGCACCGTCGTGCGCGCACTTCACAGTGGAATCAAATATACCCTTGGCACCTGAGCTCCATGTGGATTCCAACTGTGGGCCTATGCGGACTGATGCCAAGTGTCCCATACCCCGGTACCTTGGGGATGCCTATATGATGCTTGCTCAAAACACATGGTCCTGTACATAACTATTCTAAAAAGCCAGACCTATATGCTCTTGGTACATGCATGCCATGCTATGCTTTCACACACAAAACGTACAAAAATGCGGTATGATGTAAGGTGCATGCTTATATACCTTTCATATGCGTTATGCTGCCACATAACGTCTTTACCTCATAATCATATAGCCATCACGGCACATTTTTGGCAGTTTCCTTTCATCATAATGGAACATAATATTTTTACGGCATATGGAGCATCATGTCACAATTTTATACCAGTAGTCAATAGTCACATTAGGCAATATCGCCTGACACTTACCTTTGTGTGCCTTAAATATTACCAAACAGCAGCGAAGTATCTCACTTCTTAAGCGCACCTAAATCAATTACAACCAATCATTTACAGTGGCTATTTACAGCAGAAACAGTGAGCACACAGCAGTGTCTTACAGCAGCAAACAGTGAGCATACAGCGGTGTTTTACAGTGGAAAACAGTGATCATACAGCAGTGTTTACAGCAGCAAAACAGTGAGCATACAGCGGTGTTTTACAGTGGAAAATAGTGATCATACAGCAGTTTTTACAGCAGCAAAACAGTGAGCGTTTAAAACAGAAACAGTGACGTTTTACAGCAGGAAAACAGTGAACATACAGCAGAAACAGTGAACGTTTTAAAACAGAAACAGTGACGTTTTACAGCAGAAAAACAGTAGCACCTTACAGCAGAAACAGTGAACGTTTTAAAACAGAAACAGTGGCTCTTAGGACATCAACAGTGGCAAAAACAGTGACATCAAACAGTGGCAGAAACAGTGGCATTTAAACGTTTAAAACAGTGACATAACAGTGGCATTTGAACCTTAAAAACAGTGACATAAATGGTGACTTTTGAACATCAAAACAGTGGCATGAGTAGTGATGTTTATGCATCAAAACAGTGGCATGAATGGTACATTTTTGAGCATTAAAACAGTAGCGTAAATCATGGTTTTTGGACATTGAAACAGTGGCATATTATGGACTAACACAGTGGTATTTTATGCATAAAACAGTGGCATATTATGGACTAAAACAGTGACATTTTATGCATAAAACAGTGGTATATTATGGACTAAAACAGTGGCATTTTATGCATAAAAACAGTGGCATATGATGACTAAAACAGTGGCATTTTATGCATAAAAATAGTGGCTTATGATGACTAAAACAGTGAGTGTTTGAAATATAATGTGCAGAAACAGTGGCATATATGTGCAGAAATAGTGGCATATAATGTGCAGAAACAGTGGCATATATGTGCAGAAACAGTGGCATATATGTGCAGAAACAGTGGCATATATGTGCAGAAACAGTGGCATCAAAATGACTATTTTGAGGAACCGAAACAGTGAGTATTTCATCTTCAAAACAGTGGCACATTCAAAGGGAAACAGTGGCATTTTGCATACAGAACAGTGGCATATAAATTCCTCAAAACAGTGGCATATATCTTAAGCATGACCATGAGGCTTTCATGCATACCAATCCTCATGAAATAGCTCCACCATTCTACTTTTACCATGCTCATACTTGAATCCAAAACCACACACATAATCAAGGAGACATTCAAGCACACAAACATGGTTACAAAATGAAAGTGTTCTAAGTTCAAGGCCTACCTCTTGTAGCACACACTTCTTGATCAAGAATCACACACCATCTTCTAGCTTTACTACACAACAAGTGCACACTTCCTAAGGAGAAGATCTATGCGCAATCAAGGATGAGGAGGAGCAACTTGGACAGCTACCAAAGGTGAGGAATCAAGACTGAACAGTGAGGTGAAAGTGAGGAGGAAAGCTTACTCTCGCTTGGGACAAAGGCTACGGTTTTGAGAGGTGAGGGAAGGTAAGTGACCAAGGTTTTTCCTTCTCCAAGAGGCTTGTTGGTTCGGCTAGAGAGTGAGGGAATGAGGGAGGAAAATTGGCTGCACTTGTACAAGGTGAAGGAGGCCTCTTGTGTGCGCATATTTAAGGAGAAAGTGAGGAGAAGTGGCATGATTAAGCATCATGAAAATTCTGGTTTCTTGCAAGAGTGGGACTGCACATTTGGTTGCTTCTAAAGTACTCTATTCACATGCAAGGAGGTGAGGGAAAGGTTCAGATCTGAATGAGTGCTAACAAGTCAAAATTTCTTGCACAAACAGCCACAACATGCGCACAAGGTGAGGTGTGAGGGAGGTTCACTAAGTCCACAAGCAAGACAGCTTTGTGGCAGCCAAGAAATCTGATTTTGGGGCTGTCTTGTGCGCATAAAATGATGAAGATGCAGCCCCAAGATCCTACTTATGATGCATGTGGAAGCAAGGGCAGGTTTGGCTCATGATGGACTGCCAAAAGCATGCAAAAATCTGCACATGGCAGCCTCATGATGGAAGGTGTAAGGTGGTTCTCCAAGTCAACAAGTTAGGCAGTTTTGTGACACAAGAAATCTGATCCATGACTCCCCCCATGTGCGCCAAAATGAAGGAAGATGCAGCCTAATATCATGCTAAATGGTACATGTGTCTTTCATGCAATGAGGTTGAGATCAAGTGATGCACAAGCCAAGTGAGGTGGCGGTCAAACAAGAGAGAAATTGGCAGATTTTTCTAAGTATTTTCTACCCCTTGTGCGCATGAATGAGAAGGAAAATACATCAAGCCATGTGAAAGTGCCTTGGTGCACAAACAACCTTGTTGGACAAGGCTTAGGGAATGAAATATTGGGTACAACTTTGGGCTGAACAAGGTGGATCCAAAAGCCATCCTTGGGCCATTGGCCACACACACAAAGAATCCAATCACATAAGTCCAAAGGTGACAAGTCCACACACACACTAGCCCATTTCCAAAGTTCAATAAACACTAAAGCCTTCTAACACACACTCACATTACTCACATGATTTTAATAAATTCACATGTCAACATATGTACCCTCCTATGATTTAATTTAATTAATTACCTTAGTCTCATCCAAGGATAAAGATCAAACAATTCGCAAGCCATCAAACCTACACCATAAATCCGAATTCTACACATGTACCTATAACATATAGTACTTATGTATATTACTAATTATGCGGGATGTTACAGAGGGGCCGTGAGATTCCATAACAGTGTTTAATGTGGAATAAGAAATGTGGAAAAAATTGATGACGAGAGTTAATACTCCGTAGAAATAAAAATCAAAGAAGGATAATTGTGGCTGTAATGTGTCAGAAAGTAATAGTTGCCTGTGTGGCACAGATTGAACAGAATGTGGTATGATCCTATGGGCATAGTTGTTGATATGTTAACTAGGTAGGAGAACCCGCCAAGAGAAATATGGGCTATATATGTTGGGTAGCCTGACTTGTGATAAGCAATTGGCTTGGTAAAGCAGAGAAAGTGCACAACTGCGTGGTGCGCTCCGGTTGTTCACATGTGGTGTCACCGGTTGAGATTGAAATTGGGGAGGACTTGAAGTCTCCCATTGGGCCTTTGAAATGCTGGGCCATTGTGAAATGAGGATGAAAAGCCAAAGAATTGTAATGTAAGTGTTTTGTGAGAAGCCCGCACACCTGATGAAGCTACTTGGGGACGGGAGACTGAGATTCTCTGGCTGTATCCTAAGTTAGCATATGTGTATATTCGATTTTGCGGACAAAATTCCTAAAAGGTGGGGTGAATATAACACCTCGTAAATTCAAATGTGAATTTAATTGATAAAATGTGGGTTAAAAGGGAAGAATTAGTGAAAATCCTGAAATTGGGGTCAAAATGAGTATCAAGGGCAAAATGGTAATTTACCAAAAACGTAAACCGAGGCATGAAAAATGGAGTTGGGGATCTCAAATGGCAAAAATAATGCCGAATATGGAATCAGGACGAAAAATTGAGTGAATAGGCAAGTTTTGAAAATTTTGATGAATAGTGATTTTCTAGTGTATAATACTGCGGTATGAGTGTACCGATAAGTGTGAAATTTTTATCAATATTTTTAGGAAAGAAAAATATGTCATGGACCAGAAAAATATGTAGATTAAGAATTTATGATCAGAATTTTTATCGGGATTAAAGTTAAAACGCGTGTGGGACCCGCGGGTGGTTTAAGTGACTTGAAAGTCACAATTACACAACACTTTCTCTCTCTTCCCTCCTTCTTCCTCCAGTGAAACAGCCCTCCCCCATTGTTCTTCATGCAAGTTTTTGTCCAAAACTTTTCTCCCTCCTAAATCACTCATTTCTCCACCAAATTTAGCAAAGTTTGTGCTGAAATTTATTGTAAACCACCTTCTGAAGCCTTTGGTGATACTCCCAAGCTTTGAAATCATCTCCTTGGGGTGTTATTGGGCAAAGTCAGATCCGAATTTTTGGGGATTTTTGGGTGTTCTTGGTGTTTTTGAAGTTTTTGGACCTTCCTTGGATTGGTGAAGCCTTGGTGGTGTGTCTACCATAGATTGTGAGTATATTTGTAGTGTTTTTACGGTTGATTTTGTAGATCTAGAAATTTATGCACTAAGTCTTTAATCTTAGATCTGTGATGATAGAGAGCTCAAATGGAAAAATGCTATTAGATGAAAATGCCTTAGAATGATGCTTGTAAGCTAGAAATGCTATGAAAAATTTTGGTGAAAAAGTGAGATTTTTAACTTAGGAAAAATTTGGGAAATTTCATGAAATTTGAGGTTTTGTGTAATTTGGAAAATTGTTGATCATGATGTTGATCATTGTAGGGTGCCTCACACGGACGTGATTGTGGAGGATTAAGCTTGGAGCTTACGTATGGAGCATTGGCTCGGTGTTGAGGTAACCTTTGGAACTGGGGTTTAGTCCCTTGTGTGCTCCACCACACCTAGTGGAAGGTTGTGGTTGGATTTTGTGTCATTGGACATTGTGTGATTATGTGTTTCATGCTTTATTGCTTGATATGTGTGAAATTGTTTGGTCTCTGGCCAGTTGACGTGTGTTGGTTTGGACATCCGCTGGATAATTCCGCTGGGAATTCCAGTTAGGTTTTGCTGTGGGGTCGACACTGGGAGCGACACCAGGATGATCCAAACGTGGGACTTCCGCTGGATAGGGCTCATGAGGAGTTCCAGTTGGGTTTTGCCATGGAGTCTTCTCAACCATGGGAGAGGCGCCAGGAAGGTCTCGAGAGTTATATGATGGAGTCCTTGAACGTAAATCCAATTGTGGATGTTCTCGGTTTGTCTCCAGTTGTTTGTGATATTGTATGTTATGCATTTTACATAAATGTCATTGTTGCACATTGAGTGAGCCATGGGGTGGAGAAGCCTCCAGGGCCCTTGGATTACTGAGATATATTTGTATATCTCACCCCGTGTTTGGGGGACCACATTTCAGGGCATTATGAGTCGGGAGGAGCTTCGGGCAAAAAGCCCACTTAGTGGACAGCGGATTGCATGTGGTGCAGTGAGCTTGCATGATATTTTGGAGGAGACTTTGGAGTGCACATAGCATGCCATTTAGTATTTTGAGACTTAGGTCATGAACATATTGCATGATGTGATTTCCATGCTTTTGTAGTGTTCATGATTATGTTCTAAGCCTTGTTTATTACTGTATATTCATGCCTTGGATAAACTGTATATTTTGAGTGAGCATGGGACTTGTCCATTGCCACATTTCTTGTATTTGAGGCCTTGATACATTATGTTGTAAAATGGCCATGAACTTTAGTACTTTGTAATTGATGCATTCTTGAATGAAAATGCATGAAATTGTTATGTTTTAAGTGTATATTTGTTGAGAGGTATATTTTCAAAAAGAAAAGAGTTATCGTTCTCAGGGAACAGGTTGAATTATTTTTCCTTCTATTAATCTGAATTAAAAATCCTTTAATTGGGTTTATTTGGTTTATGGTAAAAAGAGAAATTTATTGTATTCTAAGTAAACTATCAAAATATGATCTAACAGTAAGAAGTGTTTATCAATGTAAAAGGCTTCTGAGTATGTTAAAGTCATGGATGACACAAAAATATTGCATTCCTGCAAATTCGTTCAAAGCCACAGCAAGTTTATCTCAAATTCCGAAGCACTACAACTAGTTTAGTTGAAACTTCCCAGAATCAACATTAACATTCAAGAAAATCTTTTTCCAAAGGATCTGAATCTTTACAGAAAATTATCAGAATTCACCCTTGATTATCCCTAATCCAAAGGGGTTCAATCGATTCTTAACAGAAACGCATTTCCCAAATTGCTTCTGTTGAAGAACTCAAGGTTCATTCCCATGAATCTCTTGAGTTAAAAAATTAAAGAATCATTCGAATAAGAAAACGCAGCAATAACAAAGAACTTCACGAAATATTCATCCAATCGACCTCACATACCCAGAAAAGAAAAGATCTAAAAACCCATTATCAGAAACTCTACAATATCCGAATTAAAAGAACAAACATACCAAGTATTCAGAAAATAAAACGGTTCTTCAAACATCAAGAACCCTAACTCGATCTACAGTAAAAGACTTCCAGAAATCTACCGCTACGCAAGCAGATCCGCGACTCCTCTCCCTTGAAGATGCGTTGTCAAAGACCTCCAAGGTCAAGGATAGTGGATGAACGATGCAGAGCGAACAAGATCCCACACAAAAGAAAAGAAAAGCGAAAAGAATCTCTCAAGAACAGAAAGTAAAACGGAAGAAAGAAAAGAAAACTCAGAGGAGACTTGTTTCTCTTTTTTTCTAAAACAGTAATTCTAAATCTATATCTAAAAAAATCTGCATCTTTCTCTAATATATCCTTTTTTTCTTTTTCAAAATCATCAGCTTAGCCTTCTTTCATCACAGCCCTCCATGTCCTCTAATCCAACGGTCCAGACTGCTCCCTCTGTTTTCTTGTAATCTGAAGATAAAAATAAATAAAATAGGTGAGTAACAAGACAAATATTACCATTTTTACTTCTTACCTTCAATTTTTACATAGATCCTTACTTAACTCAATTGGGCTTAATTTACCTGCAAAAAAACACTAATTAACAACCCAATGACATTTAAATATCATAAAATAATATAATATAATTAAATATAAATATGTGCTAACAAAATACCCCAAACTTAACCAATTGCTTGCCCTCAAGCAATCAAACAAACTTTTATTCAGACAACAACCTGTTAAATGAAATTCAGAATCTCTTAGCACCGTTAAATTAAACTTAATAACTTAGATAAATTTATAAACTATCTATGCAAAACATCACACTCCTTAAAGCATTGACCAGGCTTAATATTAACCAATTCCTTCATCAAATTAATCATCCAACTCCAGTCAATCAGTAATTATAGAAGCATTCAATCAAAAACTCATGCACATTCAATCAGTTGCAAACCTTAATTTAAACTGGTTCAATTGACATTCCACTGAATTCCTTTCCAGACATTTTCAATAAATCACACTCTTTCATTTTTTTATAAGGAAGGATCACTCATTGTCATCATGCATGAATGTTTCCAATCTACACAACCATTCAGAAACTTGAAGTCCAACATGCTACTTCCATCATAGGGTCTTTAAAGCTTGTAAAGAGGCAGGGCTAGGATTGTTGTTTTTCTAGTCACTTGGCTAATTAAGCTAACCCTTTAGTGTCTAACTAATCCTCATTAGCTTTTTCTGATCTTTTTGCCTAAACAAGACAAAGGGAAATTACTGACTTTCTTCTCCCTCTTGTATTGATTACCTCTTTTATTTTTCATTATTTTTTTTACAATTTTTTTTACTTTTGCCTTTTTCCTTCTTCTTTTAAAAAGTAAGCTCAGAGATCTTTTTATTTTACAAAGACTCTTTTTATAAGATCACTTGTTCTCCTTTTTCTTCTAACATTTTTTACCTCCTGAATTTTCCTTCTTTTTCTTTTACAACCAATTTCCCTTTGCCTTATTTAGCTTTTTGTATTTCTAAGCTAACGAGCATTAGCTAAACACTAAAGATAGCTGTATAGGGTGGACAAGGACTTGGCTTATAATATCAGGGTGAAACAGAAAAGAAAGGCTCAGGCTCAAATAAAGGGACCAAGGGATATAATTGAAGGGTAAGGCCTTTGGCTCTAGGCTATATATTCAGAAACGATGCCCCAATCACACAGAAATAGCATATCAGTCATCCAAACAGAGTGCAGCATTCAAAACATCAATACATAATAACCAATGATCACTCTCAAAGGAATAGAGTGTTTAGGTTCAAAATACCTCACATAGGTTGTTAATCAGTGGTTTATCAGTGAATCAGCAAATCAGGGATTTCAACAAAAATGAATGGCATGCCAATTGATTTTAAACTTATGTAACACTGATTAACTAAGTTAAATCCTTAATTGACTAGGAATTAAATTAAATTAAACCTGGCTATACTCAAGCAATGATTATGCTAAGCACATCAAGCTATAAATTATTTCCAAGTTACTATACATTCAGCATACAAAACAGAGTAAATTACAAAAACAAAAATAAGTGCCAATCAGCAGATACAGAAAGATTATTGGTGAAAGCATATGATCACAAAAATCACCCCAAACTTAAAACTAAGCTGGGTCCTCACAGCAATACAAAATAATAAATTAAAACGTAAAATAATAAGTAAATAAATAAATAAATATATAAATGAACAAATAAATGAATAAAATAAATAAATAAAGAACCTGGGTACCAATCACTTGATATCAGCTCTCAGAAAAAGTATCATCCACATCAACCACATCATCATCTGACCCCTGCTCAGCAGCTCTTGACGTCCCCTCAACACCAATTTGTTGTAAAAGATGGGCTGGAATTTCAGGAAACTCATCTTGGGGGAAGGTCTCTTGATATGATTTCATACAGCAATGTCTAGAGGTTTTGATATATGTAATCAACCCCTTGACACATTGCTGCAGTTCCATGATTTGATCCTTCATCTCTGAAACCTGGCCCTTTTCTGCTCGTTTAGGAGGCTGAGTAGAAGATGTTTTTCTTTTTCTACGTAAGCTGGACTCAGCTATCCTCTTCAGGCAGACTTCATTTATTGGTGAATTCGGGATTGGGACCATTTCCCTGTCTTCAGAAGAGGGTGGGACTCCAGCTGCATCACATAACAGCTTTACCAGACATGGAAAATAAAATGGTCCTGTGGTTTTCTTAGAATTCTCACACAGCTCCTGGTGGATCAGCCTCTCGGGGTAGAATGGCAAGCCTTGCATTATGCAGTAAACCAACACACCAACTCTTGTTGATAAGTGGTTCATGTGCAACTTAGGGAAGATGCGGTGTCTCACAAATTTGGCCCAGACTTGAGCTTCCTTGGTGAGCTCAGTCGTTAACATCTTTTCAGAATCCCATTTTGTATTGGGATTTCCCGTGAGGATCTTTGCCATAATTGAATGAACGTTCGGTTGAGTTCTGTCTGTTAGAAACTTCAAGTACCAGTTATAATCCTCATCTTTGAGGTTATAAACCTCTTGAATCTTGGCTGGGGATATATCCACCAGCGTCCCTCGAACTAGAACTTGTAGAGGCTCATTCTCCTCTGGGAAGTTAGCCACGAATTCGTGAACCAACCGGACAGGCACTTGAACAGAGGGGTGACTTGCAAAAGTTTCCCATTTCCATGGTGTAACATGTTGCCAGACGAACAGCTCCATGTATCCCCCCTCTTCAGTTAAGTCGAATCCTCGTTCATAATGAATGCGCAGTTTGCCTGATTCCATCTCCTTGAGGCGTTGTAATACTCTTGCTGGAACAGGAGGTTCTTGAGATGAGGATGGATCGGCTGCTGATTTTCTAGTCTTTTTAACACGAAGAGCTTTAGTTTTTAGTCCTCCGTTCATGGTTCTTGGTGGCATTGTTACTGAGTATGATTCAGTAAGCAATTCGAGATAAGAATTATTTGTTAGTAACTTCCAGCATTCTCAGAATTATAAAGAATCAGCAATAATAAAATAAAATAAATAAATAAATAAATAAATTATTATCCATAATTTTTTTTAGAATATATAAATAATAAACTTTAACATAATAGAAAAATTAATTACAACTCAGAATTTTTTATATCAGCCGAAGAACAAATACATAATAGTGAAAGTAATGTAACAGACTTACCTCTTAGAAACATCTACAAATAAAACTTTCACAGGTACATGAAAAAAATTCAAAAATCAGGAAGTGCTTGCACTTATATAAAAATAGAAAAAAAATAGAAAAGAAAAATAAATATAAATATAAATATAAATAGAAAAATTAAAATTAAAATTGAAATTAAAAACCCTTTCATGAAATCAAATTCCCGATAAAATAAAAAATAATTATTAAAGAGCAGAAAAAAAAAAAATTAAATAAGTATAAAAAATAAAAATGAAAATCCCATACAAACAGAATCGGGTTTGTGTTCAACAAAGGGGAACAAGAACAAAAATAAGGTTTGAAGCAAAAATCAAGTTAAGTTAAGGTTTTTGTAGAACATACCTGGGTTCGCGAAAATGGTGAAGGAAATCGGAGAGAACCGATACAAGGATGCAAGAGATCCGAACCTTTTCGCTTGACGCAGTACGCGCGGTGGGAAGGGATCGCGTTAGGGGAAGGAGAAGAGAAGAAAGAAAGAAAGATGAAGGAGAGGTTCCGTAAGAGAATATCGCGCAAGGAGGAAGACGAAGTTCGCGAAAGTGATGAAGGAAATCGGAGAGATGGGAGCTAGGGCACGGAGTGGGAAGAAATGAGGACGGTGCGAAGAAAGAGGTGAGGTTTTAAAAAGAGATATTATAGATAAAACTAAAAATAAAAATAAAATAAAAATGAATGAATGAATGAAAATAAAATAAAATGAACTCTTTTATTTGGGCACTCAGCACAATTTAATGGATGTGACTAAAGAAAGAAAAGTCACATCCCTGCGCTGAAAAGGAATTGTCTTTTCCCAGGAGTGCTTTAATGGTTTGGTGGCTCAATGGTGCGCAGTGCATTGGGAAGGAGAAGAAAGATTTAGGGAAGAAGAAAAGAAAAGATAAGATGAAATAAAAATAAAACTACAACAAATAAATTTCTGACTGCATCAGATTTTTAAAAGAACTGAATAAATTAATGAATAATTAATTAATTAATGTATGAATAAAAACGGGCTGACCAATTTAGAATCAGGCCCAATTAAATAAAAAGAAAAAAAAATTAAATAAATAAGAATGGGCTGATAAAATAAGAATCAGGCCCAATTAAATAAAAAAATGATTGAAAAAGGTTTATTCATTTGGGCTGAATACACTGATGGGCACAGCCCAATTCAAAAGTAATCCCACTCACCGAACACAAATTCCTTGGGCTCTTCGTACCCTTTAAAGGACTTGCCTTCTCGGTTAGAAGGCCCAAAGGAAATATTGGGAATCAATCCCACTTCTTTACACTGCAGGACTTACTTCAAGCCCACATGGTGGAATCGATAGGCAAAGAGAGAGCAAACAGAGATCACTCTCTGGTGTGATCGATCAGCAGTCAGTGCACACAAAAAATTTTTAAACATGTATGTGCAACTGACTGAGCTATCCCAATTGAATGGAATGATCAAAGGAAGCACACTCCTACCCCAAACTTATTTATTTGCTCTTTCTCACCTTTTATACTCAGCAAATCTGGACAATTATTTTGGACAATTCTCAATGGATGAAAAGAAGACAACACTGATACATGACAGCCCCTCTTTTTATTTTTTTACAGAGCACCTATATGACAGATCACAGATTCATGTAAACTTGAACAAAATACACAAAACAAAACAAAAACTCTAACTAACTAATTGAAAACTACTGCAACATAACGAGGACAGTTAAGAAGGGTCAACTAGAGGGACAATTGCCTTGTCCCTAATGACAGGCTCACCTTGATAGACTTTCAGTCTCTGGCCATTTACCTTGAACCTTCGACCATCTTTACCTTGAATTTCTATTGCCCCATGTGGAAAAACTTCCACAATTTCAAAGGGACCAGACCATCTTGACTTCAGTTTTCCAGGAAAAAGTTTAAGCCTAGAATTAAACAACAACACCTTTTGGCCTGGTTCAAAACATCTTTCCTGAATTAGATTATCATGCCATCTTTTCATTTTCTCTTTGTACAACTTAGCATTTTCATATGAGTTCATTTTAAATTCATCTAAGTTGTTTAATTGAAGCAACCTATTCTCTGAGGATTCCTTGTAATCCATATTCAGCCTTGCAAGAGCCCAATAGGCCTTGTACTCCAACTCTAATGGTAAGTGACATGCCTTACCAAAAATGAGTCTATATGGTGAGCAACCTATTGGAGTTCTATAGGCTGTTCTATATGCCCACAGGGAGTCTTCAAGCTTTAGTGACCAGTCCTTTCTAGAAGGACCAACTACTTTTTCCAAAATTTTCTTAATCTCCCTATTAGTAACCTCCACCTGACCACTTGTTTGTGGGTGGTAGGGTGTTGCCACCCTATGTTTGACACCATACTTAGTGAGGAGGCTTTCAAACTGCCTACTTATGAAGTGGCTGCCTCCATCACTAATTATGCATCTAGGTGTACCAAACCTAGTAAAAATATAACTCTTTAGGAACTTGCACACTGATTTGGTTTCA
>JAVKPL010011278.1:0-50160 GCA_032173675.1 Gastrolobium villosum
ACATGCATACACAAAACATGATGTCGGGCCTACTTGCGGTTAAGTATAGGAGTGAGCCGATCATACCTCGTTATTTAGTGATCTCTACGGATTTACCTCCTTCATCCTTGTCTAAGGAACAAGATGTACTCATGGGAGTATCAATAGTTTTGGAGTTGTCCATTCCAAATTTTTTGAGTAACTCTTTGCAATATTTAGCTTGGTTGATGAATATTCCATCCTTTTGTTGCTTTATTTGGAGACCAAGGAAGAAGTTGAGCTCTCCCATCATGGACATCTCAAATTCACTTTGCATAAGGTTGGCAAACTCTTCACAAAGGTGAACATTAGTGGCACCAAATATAATATCATCAACATAGATTTGTGCAAACAATAGATGATTATTTTTCTTCTTTATAAAGAGAGTTGTATCCACTTTTCCTCTTGAAAAATCCTTTTCTAAAAGAAATTTACTCAATCTTTCATACCAAGCTCTTGGAGAATGTTTCAAGCCATATAAAGCTTTTTTAAGTTTAAAAACATGGTTAGGTAAGTCATGATCTTCAAAACCGGGAGGTTGATCAACATATACTTCTTCTTGAATATATCCATTCAAAAAGGCACTTTTAACATCCATTTGAAAGAGTTTAAAATCCATTATACATGCAAATGCAAGTAACAATCTAATAGCTTCTAATCTAGCAACGGGAGCATAAGTTTCATCATAATCAATTCCTTCCTCTTGATTATATCCTTTAGCAACAAGTCTAGCTTTGTTTCTAGTTATTATGTCATTTTCATCAAGCTTGTTCCTAAAGACCCATTTGGTTCCAATTATTGGATGATCATTTCGTTTTGGCACAAGTTCCCAAACTTGATTCCTTTCAAATTGATTTAGTTCTTCTTGCATTGCCAAGAACCAATGTTCATCAATAATTGCTTCATTTATGGTCTTAGGTTCAATTTGAGAAACAAAAGCTAAATGATTACAAATATTTCTTATTGAGTTTCTAGTAGTTACCCCTTTTGATATATCACCAATTACCACATCAATGGGGTGTCCTCTTGCTACTCTCCAATCTTGTGGTAGGTTGTTTCCATAATTGGTTTGTTGACTTGGTGTTTCTTCATCGTTTGCTTCCTTTTCTTTTTGCCTTTCATTTTCCTCTTTGTCATTCAAGTTTATGTTTTCCATGCTTCCTATGATATCATCATCACAAACTTCCTTTCTAGGCAAGGCATTGTTAGTTTCATTAAATACAACATGAATAGATTCTTCAATGACCATTGTTCTTTTGTTATAGATTCTATAAGCTCTACTTGTGAGTGAATATCCTAGAAATATGCCTTCATCAGCTTTAGAGTCAAATTTGCCAAGGTTTTCTTTTCCATTATTTAAAACAAAACATTTGCAACCAAAGACATGAAAATATGAAATATTGGGTTTTCTCCCTCTGTAAAGTTCATAGGGAGTTTTCTTCAAAATAGGTCTAATTAAAGCACGGTTCATAACATAACATGCGGTGCCAACGGCTTCCGCCCAAAAATATTTTGGAAGATTGTTTTCATTTAACATGGTTCTAGCAAGTTCTTCTAATACACGATTTTTCCTTTCTACAACTCCATTTTGTTGTGGAGTCCTAGGAGCGGAAAAATTATGTTCAATGCCATTTTCTTCACAAAAGAGTTCGAAATCTTGATTTTCAAATTCTCCACCATGATCGGTTCTAATTGAAACAATATTTGAAGATTGTTCATTTTGAATGAGTTTGGCTAGTCTCTTGAATGATTTAAAAGCATCGCTTTTATATGTAAGAAATAAAGTCCAAGTATAGCGAGAGTAATCGTCCACAATGACCAAAGCATAGTAATTGCCACCAAAGCTCATAGTTCTAGTTGGTCCAAAAAGATCCATATGTAAAAGTTGTAAAGGCTTTGTGGTAGAAACAATATTTTTTGATTTAAAAGAAGCCTTTACTTGTTTTCCCATTTGACAAGCGTCACAAACTTTATCTTTTTCAAATTTGAGCTTTGGTAAGCCAATTACTAAGTCTAAGGATATCAATTTACTTAATTGACCCATGCCAATGTGTGCTATTCTTCTATGCCATAACCAAGAGTCATCTTCCTTACTAATCAAACATTTATCGTCATTTGAAGGCATACCATCTAAGTCTATCATATAGATATTATCCACTCTATGACCAATAAACTTAACTTGCCCATCAATTATACTTTCGATTTTACAAGAGGTTGAGTCAAAAATAACTCTATAATTTTTATCACATAATTGACTAATGCTAAGCAAGTTGTGTCTAAGGCCCTCGACGAGTAAAACATTTTCTATAGAGATAGAGAAGGAATTATCAATTTTTCCAATGCCGAGTATCTTTCCTTTGTTGTTATCACCATAGGACACATGTCCATGCTCTTTCTTTGTGAATGATTGAAATTTAGTTACATCTCCCGTCATGTGACTTGAACACCCACTATCCAAGTACCACTTGGAGCTCTTAGCTTTCAAACAAACCTACATCACAAAGTGAAGATTTAATCTTTGGTACCCACATCATGTTGGGTCCTTGTGTGTTAGTCTTGGGCTTAGTTTCCTTAGGAACCCATACTTTCTTTTGCCCTATAATACCATTCCTTCTAACTTTACATGTGGAAGCACTATGAACTTTTCCACCACAATGAAAGCATTTAATGAATGGGCTACTTGTCATGTAGGATGGAGAAATGAAAAAGTTTTTATATGATTTTTCTTGTGTGCTAGAATCAAAGCCTAAACCGGATTTGTTAAACATGCATCTTTGTTTACCAAGCAACACATTTAAGTTATCTCTTCCACATGTGAATTTGCTTAGAATTCCATTTAAATCATGAATTTCATTTCTTAGGTCTTTACATGAAGTACATGATGATGAAGATGCATGATCAATCGAAGATAGGCATTTGATGCAACCAATGCTAGCATCAAGTAATTTGAGAGTTTCATTTTCATCCTTCAATTCTTTAATTTCATTTTCTAAGGATGCAACTTGTTTTTCCAAACATCTAATAGTTTTTCTTGATGCTCTAAGATTTTTAACATGTTTTAGTGTTTCATTATGCATTTCTTCAAACATGTCAGACAACTCATCATATGAAGGGGAAATAGTAGAGCAAGAAGAGTTTACCTCGGTTTCGGACTCATTTTTGTCCTCATTTGCCATTAGACATATATGTTGGGTTTCTTTACTTAGTTTCTCCGATGGCCTTCCATCTTACATGAAGCATAGGTTTGCTTCTTCCTTGGAGTCATCATCGGAGGAACTGGATTCGTCATCCCAAGCAAGATAAGCCTTCTTGAAACTCCTTCTATCCTTGCCTTGCTTCTTTTCATTTTTATCTTTCTTTCGAGCATTTGGGCAATCTGATTTGTAGTGACCGACTTTTCCACATTCAAAGCAAGTGACAGTGAGTTGGGAAGATCCTTCATCTTTAGATCTTCTTCTAGGAGGAAATGATGATTTCTTTGTAAAGTTCTTCTTAAAGAATTTTCCATACTTCTTTACGAAGAGACTCATTTCATCTTCATCAAGACCATTTTTGGAATCTCCATCTTCTTTTTCCTCATCCTTTTCTTTGCTTGGTGTTGAGGCTTTCAAGGCAATTCCCTTACTTTTTTTGATGGCTTGTTCCTTTAAGCTTATTCTGGTTAGCTCCATTTCATACTCTTGAAGCTTGCCGAACAGGGTTGCAAGATCCATGGTTTTTAGATCTTTTGATTCTGTAATGGCCGTCAACTTGGGTTGCCATTCTCTATTGTGCACACTTCTCATCACCTTAGAAATCAACTCAAGGTTAGTAAAAGATTTATCTAACGCATTTAAATGGGTGATAAGATGTGTGAACCTTCTTTGCATACTTTGAATACTTTCATTGTCATGAATCTCAAACATTTCAAATTCTCTAGTGAGTGCATTTAGTTTTGTAAACTTAACATCACTAGTTCCTTCGTGGGTTATTTGAAGAATATCCCACATTTCCTTAGCATTCTTACAGTTTGAAACACGAAAGTATTCATCACGTCCTAAGGCATTTGTGATCAAATTTTGAGCCCTAGTATTCCAATTTCCTTTCTTGATTTCATCATCACTGTAATCATCTATATCTTTAGGAACATCTTCATTTTTCTCATTTTTCATAGTAGGTAGTGTATACCCTTTTTCAACTATACTCCATACTCTTAAATCATTAGATTGAAGAAATATTTTCATTCGACTCTTCCAATAAGAATAATCGACGCCATTGAAAAATGGAGATCTAGTACTAGAAGATCCCTCAAGGGGCATGTCATGGTTCAAAGAAGCCATCCCTTCTCTTGAAGCAGTTAAGCTCTTTACACAAGAGTTCAAGCTCTGATACCACTTGTTGGACAGGTGGCTTCAATACTCAAGAGGGGGGTGAATTGAGTTTAACAAAATCTTTTCGCAAAGTACCTCCTTTGATGTTTTAAAGACTATTTCTTCAATAAAGCGATTTAATAGAAAATAATCTAAGCGTAGGAGCAAGGAAAGGAATAGCAAAGTAAACAAGCTAGTATGCAAAGACAATCTAAAAAGGAAATTTCAATATGTAAATAAAGAGATCATAGTTAGAGAAATTGCAAACTAGATGTATCCTGGTTCGGTCACCACCACTGTGACCTACGTCCAGACTGAAGCAGCTCGATCAAATCTTTTCACTCACTATCAAGCTTGAGGGTGCTTGACAAACCTCTACAACTTTTCAAGACTTCGGGCTCTTGATGCCTTACAATTTTTCACTCCAAATTTTCTTAGGAATTTGGTGACCTCTCAAGTGTATAGGGTTCACTCCCCTAACTAATCAATAAATCAAATGAAGGTGTTTAACAATGGCTAAGTACTCTCAAAGTACAGATAATACAAGTTGAAGAATAATGGTATATGACACTCTTACAAGAATAAAGCTCAAAGAGATTTTATGATATGAAGACAAGAATAATGCAAATAGGATGAGAATTAATGAGCAATAATGATCAAGAGGTGTGTCCCATCAATGGGAACAGTAGCCTCTATTTATAGAGGGCCCCCAAGACCTATTTCTTATCCATTTTCGCAAACTAGCCGTTTTATAGCCGTTATTTTTGTCTCTGTACAGTGGGTAATCGATTACCATAGGTTGGGTAATCGATTACCATGAAGGGTAATCGATTATCATAGTTGGATAATCGATTACCAACCTGTCAGCAGGTTGGATTTTGCTCTTACATGGTTTTCTCTTGATTTAAAGACAGTTTCAAAAACATGTTTAAACAGTTTATGAATATTGAAAGTATATTTTCATGTTTAGAAATGTATTTCAATGTTGATTGATGATTTAATGCATGTACTTTAAAAATACTATGAGCTTCGTTCATGTAAGGAATCATCTTACAAATAATCCTAAGTCCTATATATCATTTTGAGTTTAGACTTAGAGACTTCTCTTGAAGCTTGAGTCTTGATCTTGTTTGGACTCCTTTTTGATAGTTGCACGATGAGACTTTCTTTCCATGTTTGTTTGTTATCATCAAAATCGTTGAACCTTTAAGTTCTTTTAGTTGAGTGCATTGGTTCCACAAAAAGTTCCTAGGATGAGCTTTTTTTTAAGCTCTTATTTATTTTTCTTGAATTGTATGTTCTTTTTAAATGAAGAGTGATAAAGGTAGAGAGAGATTATTTTCTAGAAATATGTGCTTTTAAATAATTTTAAGCTAAAAATTTTGTGTAATTTTCAAACAGCTTCTAGCTTCTTTTTTAAACTCTTTTTTTAACTTTGTCTTATAAGTAGCTTCTAACTTAAAAATAAGAGGATCCAAACAAGCTCTTAATAAAATTTTACTATTATCTAGTGTGATGCCGTATAAAATATTACATTATAAAAATAATATTGCATAATATTTAATAGAATAAAAAATAAATACTTTTTTTAAATATCATTTGCTTAAAAATACATTAGAAAAAGGGAAAAACATCTATCTTTTTAAAGGATATAAACTTATATCCTTTTAGATCCTAACCGTTGATTTACGTCCATCAACGGTTATAATCTATTGGGTCAAACTTAATAGGCCAAATTTATTATTAATTAATTAAAAATTTTGACCCAATAAATTATAGCCATTGATGGACGGAAATCAACAGTCAGGATCTAAAAGGATATAAGTTTATATCCTTTAAAAGGATATATGTTATTCCCTTAGAAAAAATATAGTTTCACTTGCTGCGGTTACAACAATTGTCACTTAATTCCTTGTAGTTTTAAATTTATCACTCAAACTCAATGTGGTTATAAAATACATCATTAGCCCCTCAAATGTCCTTATTATTTAAAATATGAAAAAGGTTATACTTACCACCTAATTATGTTTACAACATTTTACAATCATATCTTAACTATTGATTCTCGTCAATAAACGGTTATCATTTATTGCGAATTAATAATTTATTAATAAATTTAATTTACGGAAATAATAACAGTTGATTGACGGAATCAACGGTTAATATGTGGTTGTAAAATGTTATAAACAAAAATAGGTTGTAAGTATAACCTTCCTTTTAAAATATTGATAATACCCCTACTCAAAAAATTATAAATTATATGTGAAATATAAAAAATGACACTAATTAAAAAAAATATTTGTCCAAGTATGGTCATTTTAGTAAAAACTAGTATATTTTATTTAAAATTTAAATTAAAAAATATTCACTTTCTCCTACATGATTTTTATTGTGTATCTTTTTATGTCACTTAAAATAACATAATTCTATATTAAGTCATATAATAATCAAATATTTAAATTCTATGATATAAATATAAAACAAAAATAATTCTTCATATCAAATTTCCTAATAGAAAATATTTGAATTATACATTAATTTTTTATATTTAGTTAAAAGATAAAATAAAAAAAAATTTGGATCCTAAAAAGGAAAGTATCAGAAAACATTGACCATGTGACGAAACATTGACCGCATGTCGAAAAGATATTAATCGTGTGTCGAAAATATGTTGATGTGTGAGTGTGACTCATATCCGGGAAAGTGACCATTTTGCCATGTTTGGACAAAAAAATCACCAGACTGCCATGCCAACACTAAATTTTGCCAAAATGCCACGCGGTATAATTCACTACACAATGCAGCGAATTATGCATGCAAGTAATTCGCTACACAGTGTAGCGAAATATGACACGTCAGAACCAAAAATGCAAAAATGCCACGTGTCAAGTTTTCAGAAATTCGCTACCTAAGGTAGCGAATAATGCCAAAATGTCAAAATTTGACATGTGGCATTTTTGGTTCTGACGTGGCATATTTCGCCACACTGTGTAGCGAATTACTTGCATGCATAATTCGCTACACTGTGTAGCGAATTATGTCGCGTGGCATTTTGGCAAAACTTATTATTGGCGTGGCAGTCTGGTATTTTTTTTGTCATAAGGTAACACTTTCTTCACTCTCCCTCGTTCGGGACACTGACCAAAGTGTCACGTTTGGACAAAAAAATTACCAGACTGACACGCCAATAGTAAATTTTGCCAAAATGTCACGCGACATAATTCATTATACAGTGTAACGAATTCTCAAAATTTGACATGTGGCATTTTTGGTTCTGACGTGGCATATTTCGCTATACTGTGTAGCGAATTACTTGCATGCATAATTCGTTACACTGTGTAACGAATTATGCCGCGTGTCATTTTGGCAAAATTTACTGTTGGTGTGACAGTTTGGTAATTTTTTTGTCCAAACGTGACAAAATAGTCACTATCCCAGAAATAAATGGTTACCAAGCTAGGTTGGAGGAGTTTAAACATCTTCTTGCCCACATTTCCATTAGAAAATGCTTAGGGACGGATTATGTAAAATGGTTAAGATTAAAAGAATTTTTTTGAAAAATATGTGTTTTTAATTAGAATTACTTTTCCAAATAGGATATTTTTGACATTTCAAATAAAATTTAGAATAATATATTTTTTAAGAGTATTATTGATATTTTAAATAATAATGTTATTTTAGACATTTGAGGGGCAAAATATTATTACCACAATGGGTCTGAGTAATAAATTTGAAATCACATGGGGTTAAGTGATAATTGTTGTAACCACCATTGATGAAACTAAAGTTTTCCCAAATATATTCATTAATCTAATTTTTTTAGAAGAAGGAAAAATTATGATGTTAGAAAGGTGGCGACGACATTGACCACCCAGCATTAAAAATATGTTTGGTGTCAACTTGCAAATATTCCTTATAAAAATATTAAAATGATCAATGAACCCAAATAAAACACCATGAATACGTGTAATTTCAGAGGCTCTAATATTGTCTACTAGTAGCTTCATGTTGAACCCGGAGCCAAGTCACTAGTCAGGCACCTAAAAAATATAACTTTACAACCACCCTAGCTATTTTATCACGTTTTATATGTTCTACATTTGCATCTAAGTCACACGACAATAGTTTTTCCTTCCTAAGATAGCGATAATAATTTATTTCTTATTTTTTATCTTTGAAAAAAACTTGCATCATAAGTGTGACCTCTCATTTCACTAAAACCAATTAATAAAAAGGAAAATGGGAAAGGGTTTTTACTTTGTAGAAAGTAGAAAGTCTTGCTAAGAGTGCTTCCTTCTCATTGTGGGTTAACTTTGACATATAAATTGCACATTTTCATCTAGAAATCTCTAAACTATTAGCCAATATCATATTTGAGGTACAGATTAAGTTATGGTGCATAACTGCATATGGAACTTCAGTGGATTTAAGCAAGCCTTCGCTGAATATGCTTTTTTTTTCTTCAGTTTATTAATTAATCAACTAATTCAACTGAGTCGGGTAGAATCACAAGTGTATCAAAGTTTTTCCATCGAGTTTTTAACACAGCTGAACACCCCCACAAAACATCTATTTTTTTTTTTTTATTTATCCCCTTTTATTTGTTTGATTATGTAACTTGAAGGTGGACGATGCACATGCACACCTACCTGTGCGAAGAAAGAAATTTCACTAGAAAGAGAGTGAGTAGCAGTGATAGTCAAATCCAGTACACCGAGGTTCTGATACCATGTAAAGAATCAATTTAACTCAAAAATCGGCTCGTTATATATCTCAACAGATTATTTACCGAAAACTGTTTACTCTACTTGATATCATTTGCATAGAAGAGAAAAATATTCAAGATAAAGAATAAATATAATAACTCTCACATATAGTGTTGGATTTAATTAGGAATTAATAATTTTAATCATGATATTGAAGAATAATTATAAGGAAAGTAAAAGAAAAAGAAATAAAGTCACATTTGGTGAAAAAGGAGATAAAATGACAGTTAAGGGTGAAAATGCGGGTAAAAAAAGTTACCCTAAATTGAAAAGTAAAATTATAAATATTACCATAAAAATATTTTGAACTAGTATGCAAAGTTGGAATGAGAGTTAAGTGAGCGGGGTAAATAGGTGTGTAAACACATGGTGAGTACATGTCACTTGAGTATAAAAACCCACCTTATTTCTCCTTCTCCTCGCGCTGCAACCAGACGACAGAGGAAGCTTTCTTTTTTTCTTTTCCCTTTTTTGCTTCAATCTTCAATCCTTGATAATTTGAGCTAGAATTGATGAAATCGATCCATTCCAAATCCTAAAATGTGTCAAATTTCATCCTCTACAAAAACCATATCTTAGTCTTAGTTGGGAGTCATTATATTGAGAGATTTCTACATCTCTAGGTCGCAGGTACTGTTTACAAGAGGAGAAAAATGATGTTTTTCTTGGCTTGAAGGCTTGGATTGTCTTGCTCTTAGTGACTTGAAGCTTCTAAGGCTGTGATATTGTGAGAGATTATGGTTGTGACCCTTTGGATACCAGAAGTGCATTGGAGGACAGTGCTTGACAGGTAAGCTTTCGGTCCTTGGGGTTAATCCCCCGTTTGTTCCACCAGACTCCGAGAGAGGATGGTAGTTTGATATGGCATGTTAAAAATAATTTGATATATGTTGCATGTATATGTATGTATGTTTGTGTGCCACACAAGACGGTGTTTCCTTGTGTGAGGCATAAGACAGTGTTTCTTTATACGTAGTATGAGACGGTGTTTCCTCATACGGTATGTTGCAAAACAGTGTTTCCTTGCATAATACATACTTGTTATATTATCTGGCCTGTAGGATTACATTATTTTGATGCATGCATGGATTTTTTATACTGTGTTTATACCAGAAGTGACATTAGGGGTAGAGGAGCCCTCTAAGGGTCCCCTAGCTTACTAAGGTAATTATATTATCTCACCCCGCGTTATGGGGATTACCATTTCAGGTACAGGAGCTGATGGTGCTGAGGCATCGCGTGACAAGAGGTCAGATGAGAGATACTACTTGACACGATTGTCAGGGCCTTACGGATATTTAGATTTGTACCTGACATACTTTATTTGGAGTTGTATATGCCATGTATATTTTTTGAGAGCATAGGAGATGTCTTTGCCATGTCGATAGTCTGTATATGCTGTTAGTTATGCATGCTCAGGTCTATGTTACTTATTTAATTGCATCTCTTTTGTTTATTTGATTTAATTATATAAGTAACATCACAGACATTATTTTGAGTCAGTGTGATTATGAGATAGCCTAGGCCATGGATGGTTGGGCAATATGTCTTATCTATGTTGTGGTAAGCCTGAGTTATATTAAACTGTCAATCAGGTTGAAGTTTTCATAGTGGAAATTATTCCCAGTGGTCCAAAATACAGAGGAAATGCTGTTCATTTTATTTTGGTCATGGAAGTGAAAAGGTTTGCAATACATAAGGAAAAAGATAAAATTTATTTACTTAGCTTCTGCATTAATTAAGTTGAGCATGCTGCGCTTACTATCATATGAATGTTAATTAACCGGCTACAGACGAGGCGTAACAATAAACATCAAAAGTGTTGGGGAAATCTGTTCCCTCAAGCTCGGCTAAACAACCTTTGTGCGGAAGTCAATCAACAAGATCCTGAATATCGGATCTCGGCAATTACCTCGTCCTGAATTTCACCAGGTCGAGTAGCGCAGCGAAAAATCAAAAACACAAATAGGAGAGAGATAGAGAAACACAAACAGATTCTAACGTGGGAAAACCTTCTCCAATGAAGAAGTAAAAACCCATGGGACCTAGTCCAGATCAAAAATTCACTATGAAAATAATGGTTACAAAGAATCAAAATACACCAATGTGGTAGTTAACACAACCTCTCCAACAATGGTGATAATCAAACCACCCTAGAGATGTTTCGCTCAAACTCTCTCTAGAGATCTCTCAAATACAAAGCATAAAACTTTGCTCAAACAATTTTTTCTCAAATATCTGTCAAATAAAATTCTTTCATCTGACCTAGCCTCCACCCACAACTAATGAATATATATAGAAGAGGTGGAATTTAGGGTTAGGGTTTTCAGGAAACCCCTCAATGGGCTTGGGCTTAATATTGAAGGAGGAAGCCCAACAAAAAATTTGTGACTTTGAACGCATGGATTTGGAGGTCTACACTGTTTCTTGTAAACAATTACTTCATCCAGAATATACATACATTTCAACTGACCAATAAATATAGATAAAACTTGAAGAAAACCCACCAAATGACATTAACTAGGTATAGAATATTTATTGTAGAACCATTGGCTTCACATACAATTTTTTTAAGTACGCCTAAAATTTTGAAGTGTGAATGCCCTCATAAAGGGTTTACTTTCCACTTTCTGCATTCTTTGCCTTCTGGGTTTAGATCCTCCCTTGAGGAGATAGTATGTGTGTGACAAAGACATGATACCAAGTGGACATGTTTTTCTTGCATGATTGCACTGAAAAGGCATTAAAGGGTGCCATGCAAGTCACTCTTCTCATACCATTTAAATTTGTCTCCATTTCCCTTCTACCTTTCACCTACCATCTATGAAGCACCGACACTTCAAAAATCCTGACGTGTCGTGTCCGACACTTCCCGACACTCTCGGACACTCCGACACTCCCCGACACTTCAATATGCATTATAAAAATTCAAAAAAAGTTTCAAAGTTTGCGTTGCGTTGAGTTTTTAGTTCAAATTATTAAATTCATTGGATCGCGATTACCATTTTATTGAATTTAATATAAATATTTGGGATATTTTATGTTTCTTTGCGAAATTTATGAATATTATAAGTTTAGATTCATTTTTTTATTAAATTACTGAATATTAAATATAATATACACTACATAAATTAAAAAAAATTATTTAATATCAAAACGTGTCCTAACGTGTCGAAATCCAACATTTTTTAAAATTAACGTGTCGGAGTGTCGTGTCGTATCGTGTCACGTGTCCCGTATCGGTGTCCGTGCTACATAGCCTACCATGAACCAAAAATAGTTCTTCACCTAATGGGATGGCTTCAGTCCCTCCTCTGCCCACTGAAGAAGCTCAGGGATCGTCTTCACTCAAGCCACATAAAGCGTAAACTTTGCATTTTAACTTCCTTTCCCTTTACTACATAATTCTATCTGTATTATGATATGTCTTCATTTTGTTCTTCTTTATAAGATCTTAATATCATTCCTACAATCAGCTATTGTTTAAATTTGCATTTAGATTGTCTTTGCTTTGTAGGTAATTCATCTTCTGTCAACATTCTAAGTTCAATTGTTCATGAACATGAGATAGTTTTATTCATATCATGATATCACAAATCCCCAACTCTATATTAATTTTCGGTTATTGTGCAACAGGTAGAGGGATATACATCCTTTACAAAGATGTGAAGTCCTGTCCATGCGAAGACGTGCATATCCTCTGGTCAATATTGGTTGAGTCAGGCGCGGCCTCTGCTTCTTTGCCATCAAAGTGAATAAATGCGTCCCAAGTCTCATTTACCTTAACATTAATTACAAGTATCAGAAAAAAAAAAAATACTGATATAGTTTCCTTTCGTGTGCATATATACATTATATTATATGTGACCTTCACCTGGATTTTTACTAGTATGTTCCATGGAACATGTATGGAATTTAGTCCTGGCAAAGGAAATGAAGATTCTAGGCTTACTAGTGGAAGAATATAGTTTTAACTCCCCAAGGGAAGAATGCGACAATTTGCAAATAAATTATAGTAACAAATGCATATGTCTGTACTGCTAAAAACTGGGATTTTCTTTTACGGATGGCCAAAACATATGTAAAGAAGCACATAAGTCCCTTCATTTATATATTCATATGTTTGTACTTTGTACTGCAGCCAGCCATGTTTGAAAGAATCTAGCCGAGTGGTTCGAGATTATTTAATATCAACTGGTACCACCATTTTTTAGGTGGTTCTAAGTATAAATAGGAGGGTAAAATTAGAAAAGATGAAAAATAACATGAATAAAAAGGGAAAGAAAAAATTAATATTGTGAGAGAGACTACAAAAAATTCAATGATTCCGGTACCATATAAAATATTTTGGAGTGGTTCATGCTTCATAGAGTTAAATTTTCAATTCTTATTTTTCAGAAATATGTTATTAGATCAATAAAAAAAAAAGTTGACTTTTCAAATAGTTATTGTTTATGCAAGTTAGCTCTTGTAATGACATGATATATAATAAAAGAAGCGCACCGTCCCATAAAATTTTTTTGTTGACGAATGATATATAATTTCTTTCGTTATTTTCGTAAAATTTTGGTAGGTTTATGTTTGGTATGTGACTTTTCGTAGGATTTTCGGGAAATTGAATTTTTTTAAAATTTTAATTTTTGAATATTATCATAAAATAAATGTTATCATCATATATTTTAAAATTGAGATTCTTGGATAAATAAAAATATTTCTCCTCTACTAAATGCTCCCCAAAAGAAATTGAGGGGTGTTCCTTAACTTTAGTGGAATATTGGTATCTACTCCACTTAAATTAAAAAAAAAAATATAATAAGAGAAGGATTTAAAGTCGGAAAAAATGTTTCTGCAGCTAATGTTGATAAGTTATCTGCATTTATTCCCAAAACGACGTCGTTTTGGTATTAAAATCTTAAAAAATTATAAATATAAAGACTATTATAACCTAAAATAAATTAAAACTATAAAAACACAATGATTTCTGCTCCAATACGACGTCGTATTAACTTACTCCAGATAACTTGTCTGAAGTAACTATAGAAAAAATGAACCATTTAAAGTTTCATATAAAATTATTTTCTATATATACGTAAAAGTATGTGAGACTTTATTTTTCTTTTTCTTCTCTTCATATAACATCATAGATATATACACGTAAAATGGGAATAAGAAAAATTAAATCCAATAATACGACAAAATAATTTCGAAGCCTGCAAATAAACGGGCCGGTTCAAATAATAATAAGAAAAACCCTAGGCACATGGTTTTGCAATGGGCCTTTTTCTCATAGCCTAGCCCAGTTTGCAAACCGAGCCCTTTCGATTCATGAATATTGGTTAGAGAGAATAAAATGGCGGATAAGGCAGTGACGAACCCAACAAGGATATTTATGACCGTCTTTTCTGGAGGAAGCAGTTTGTAATTGTGTTTGGGAACGATGTTCTGCATCCTGATTCCTGAAGGCCCAATGTTTCCGGGGTTTCATCTCTTTCCACATAATTTTTTTATAGGATTTTATAATTCTTATGATAATTCAAATTTTTTTACACACCTTTCGATTTCCATGCTGACATGGGTCCTACATATAATTTTTTCTAACACATGGGTCCCACATGTTTTTTATCTCTACAATATAAGATTTCAACTCTCATTTACCATAAGAATTATAAAACCCTTTTTTATATTTAAGTGTTAAGAAAGGTTTTGCTTGGTACTGCAATTTTTTTATCCGAAAATCATGATTATTTGGAATACGGTGGGAACAAAAGTTTTTGGGAATATTATGAAAAAGGTGATAGGCCAAAATATTACTGGAAATATTGATTAATTTTTTTAAAGCACTTTTTGATTGATGACAAAATATTATTGGAAATATAATGAAATTTTACGAAACTACCTTGTAATACATAACTTTTAAACACAATTTAGATACAAAATAATAAAACAGCACCCAAAGAACAACCACTAAAATCAATGGAACAGCTTTCTTGATTGAAAGGAGTATATTTTTTGGAAGTTTAAAGTTGTTGTTCTCAAACCACTAAAATCTGTCAATGAAGCACTATGGAGACTGCAATTTATAGCATTGTACACGAGGAAATGGGAATAAAAGTTTTCCACTTCCACTTTCCTGGACATCCAAAATATTACAGTGCACAAACAGCCCCACATTTCCTCCTCTAGTCTTTAAAGATTTTTTAAGAATTTGCTTGTCAATTACCAACTGAGCTACATTTGGGGTTGTGACCGTTCTATTTTCTCTTAGAAGAAATATTTACATTTTTACATAAGCTTCTTTCCTTTTAAAATATATAGAACACAATTTATATCACGTATTTCTTTATATTTATTATTAATTTTTATTACGGTAAGTAAACAATTTAGCAAGATGAGAAATTATCTATTTGAATTCATGACACGTCAATGTTTTAAGAAATATTTACGGGGATATTTACAAATGTCATTATTCAATTTTTAATTTTTAATTTTTTGTAGAATTCCTATAATCAAAACGCGTTCATTAAAGAAAAGGAGAAAGAAATCCCAGTTATAATGTATGGAAGGTTTATTAAAAAGGATTCATCATTCAAAACTAAAATCTTCATATCAGCATAAGATTATGGAGTTTAATGTTTTCGTAGGAGATAAATTTTATGTTATCTTGTTATCAAATTTTATTTTTTTATCTTATCTCCGTATACATAAAATTATACAATATTCATTAAAAAAAATAATGAGTAAGATCATTCATTACAAAAAGAAGTAAGACAGAAATGAGGAATTGATTATGCAATTGTCGGAAAGAGAAGCGAGAAGGTTCTTGAACACAGTACACAGTTACACTTACACCCACTCCTGCTTTGGGCCGCAAAATAGGGAAAAGTTTCGGGTTTGTTGTACAAATAGGCTGATGGAGGAAAACAGGAAACACGTCTGCAATTGAATAAATCTTTGTTGTACAATCGAATGCATGAGAATATTATATGTCAACTAAAATTTTCTTTTCTATGTCAAATTCTCTCTCTTCTGATTGTAATGCTCTCATTTATGGAACGCACTGAATTTAGGTGCTACAAGGCTCTGCTTGATTGTGGTTTTTAAAAATAACTTTTTAGTTTTCAGAAAAAAAATAAAAAAACTCGTTTGGTACGACCTGTTTTATAAAAATTATTTTGAAAACTATAACCGTTTTTTTTTTTTTTTACAATCAAATTTAGAACATGAGTTGTTTTTATTTTCTATTTTGATTTTAAATTTTAAAAAAAAAATAAAAAATAACTATTTTTATAATTATTTTACAAAATAATTTTAAGAAAAAAAAAAAAAACTACAATCCAAGATACCTTATTGTTACCAATTCTGTCTCCTTCCTTCCTTCCTTGCCCTTGCGTTGCCGTGGTGACTAGTACGTTACATAGATAAGCTCAATGCCAGCACAAAAAATGGAAAAATTGAAACCAAGGACACGTTTCTATTTCCAAACAAAAATAAAATATAAATCATTATCTTCTTACATCATATCTAATCGTGTCACATCAAATCTTTAAGTTATTTTTATCTTTCATTTAGCAATTTATAAATAAATAAAAAATCTAAAAATAATTCATTAATTTGTATCTTTTGATAAATTACTATATTTGATTTCAATTATTTAAAAAATATTACATGTCTAAATAACAAATGCCTCTTTTTTTTTTTTTGTAGGATATTTTCTGCTTTAACTGAGACAATGTTAAAAACTTACTAACAGTATATAATACCACCAAAAAATCTTAAATACCTATATTAAAAATTAAATGGGTATTTATTGTACGAATCTCTTATTAATAAGTTTACACATAAAAAATTAAAAAAATTAAAATGTCCGAGCACGCTCTCTGCGTATTGTATTTGTATTGGGTCTCCTCCTCTCTCACTCTCTAAACCCCTTCTCTCTCTCTCTATTACTATTTTGTCTCTTTCTCGCTCTAAAACCTCGAATTCGAAAACCACCTTGTAACGCCATGTCCCTTATACTTTTAGGGAACCATCTGATTCATCGCATGCTGTGCTAGGTTTCGTATAATTCCCTGCAATTTCTTGTACATTGGTAAGCTACGAGATTTTTGTTTGCGTTTGATGTTGATCTGATCATTCTCTTCGATTTTTCTTCAGCGACTTGCGTTTTCGTCACGACTCTGATTTCGAGAAACCGAGTTGCATTTAAATCTCGTTGGGGGAGTTTGCTTCATCTGCACTGCACCTGTAAGCATTCGGGTTAGAAATTGCATGGGTGTTTTGTGCGTTTGGTTTTGCTTTCAGTTTACTCCAGCTGTACGGTGTTTGTAGAATTAGGGTTCCGTGAGAAATGAGAGAGGGGTTGAGATCTCGGACTCGATCGGGGAAGGTTTCTGGTGGTGGGGGAGTTGTTCACAACGAAAGCGGTGATGTAAAGAATGAAGCTCTTGATTTGGGTGGCGAGGGTTTAGGGGCACCTGACTTGACGATTGAGAAGAAGGACGCTGTTGAACATGCAGTAAAAGAAGAATGTGGCTTGGATTTGGATGTGAGTACGAGTGGAAATGTTGACTTAGCTGAGAATGGGAAAGATAGCAGTACTTTTAGTGGTGTGGCTAACGTTTTAGAAGCTGATGTTGACATGAAGGAGAAGAAGGAGCAAGGGTCAAATGATGGAGTGTTGATTGGTGGTCGGGTATTGCGCTCAAGGTCAAAGAGGGGTGATTCTAAAAAAGGTTTTAACGTAGAGAATGGTGGTGTCATTTCCGGAAATAGTAGAGGACAAGATAGGTTTGAGAGGGTAGAAGTTAAGAAGGAATATGAAGAAGTTGATGAATTAGTTACCGAGGGTTGTGAGAATGAAAGGGTTGGGGTGAAGAAGGAAAGGAATGGCAAGAAGAATTTGAAACGGAAGCGTGGGAGGCCTCGCAAAATAGAGTTGAAAGAGGAAGATCAATTAGTTGATTGGTTGCCATCTAAGCGTGGAAGACCGCCCCTTGAGGGTAAACGTGGAAGACCACCCCTTAAGGTTGGCAGACAAAACCATCTCCTAAAAGCGACACATAATAGAAAAGGAAAGGTGGACCGTCAAAAAGGTTTAACTATGAAAGATGGTGCAAATGGGAATGCAATTGAAGATACAAACTCAAGGAGATCTTCTGGGAATGAGTTAGAAAAGAAGGGATGTTCTCCTGTCAAGAAGAAAACTGAGAACAATGGGGTGGCCTCACCATTTGGATCAAATACATCCAAAGCACTTGCTGTAGATAAAAGTGGAAAGAGTAAAGTAAAGGGTAATGTAAGGAGAAAATTAAGGCTGTTAGTGAGGGATCAAATAATGGAACGGCTCTCTGCTGCAGGTTGGACAGTTGAGTATAGACCTAGGAATGGCAGGGAGTACAATGATGCAGTGTATGTTAGTCTTGATAGAAAGACACACTGGTCAATCACCTTGGCCTACAATAGGCTTAAAAGGCATTATGAAGCTGGTGATGGTGAAGGTAAGGTATACGGGCCAGGTTTCAAATTTACACCAATACCAGAAGAGGATTTCAAGATACTAACTAGGGTAATTGTCAAGCAAAGAAAAGATAAATGGACCCAAAAAGGGGGAAAGGGTGGAAAGACGGTTGATGGAGTCAATAGCAAAGAGGGAAAAGGAAAACCAGGTTCTGGTGCAGGAATGGGTAAGTCAGTGAAAAGGAAAATAAAAAGGAAACGTTCACTTCTTGATGAGGGCAACACAGATCTTACATCAGCTAGCAGGATGCCAGTTCTGGTCAGGGATCATAAGCACCATAAAGCACACAACAAGAAGCGGTGTGCTCTGTTGGTTCGCAATGCTGAGGAGGAGATAGATTCAGAAATTGATGGATATGTGTCATACACTGGAAAACGAACTGTGCTTGCCTGGATGATAGATTTGGGTACAATCCTCCAAAACGGGAAGGTTCATTATAAGCAATACGGAAGGGAATGTTTTTCCGGTAAGATCACAGGAGATGGCATTCATTGTGGCTGCTGTAATGAAATTGTAACAGTTTCAGACTTTGAAGTTCATGCAGGAAGCAAACTCACTGATCCACTTAAAAATATACATATAGAGGAAGGAACTTCTCTCTTTCAATGCCTGTTAGATTCATGGAATAAACAAGATGAATTTGTACGGAAAGGTTTTCATTTTGTTGATGTTGCGGGTAAAGATCCAAATGATGATACATGTGGTGTCTGTGGAGATGGTGGAGACCTGATCTGTTGTGATGGTTGCCCATCAACATTTCATCAAAGCTGCTTGGATATAAAAGTACGTATATTGATGCATGGTTATCGGGACTTTTTTAATTTATTTTGACATAATTAGCCGTAATAGAACTCTTTCGTTTTTGACTTTCTTAGTAGGATACTTAATTCATATTGTTATGAACTATCTTCTTGACCCTTTTCATTAGTATCTGTTATCACGTTACTGTAAAAGGACTTTAATTTTTGCCAACTTGGTGCAAATTTTATTGGCTTTTGTTGACATCACTGTCTTTTTATTTCTTTCTGTTTACGTCTTGGTTATCTTTTTTTTTCCCTTTAAATATAAAGGCTGTCTGGTATCAGCTTGTTTTGACGGCTATATTGGGCATAACCTATGCTTGCCGCCCATCAGTTATTATCCGGCATTGAGTGTTCGTAGCTAAGATCGTTCACTACCTAAGAAGGACCTAATTATCACCTGCTGATAATAAGTATTTCATTATTTGAAAACTTGGATATGCCTTCTGAATTTCTGGAACATTTCATGAGAAGCAATGGGAAAATCTTATTATTATTTTTATACTCTGTATTTTTCCGATGTATCCATTATATAACTGCATATGGAAAATAGGACAACTTAATGTTTGTACTGGAAAATAAAGCGTCTGTTTTTTGCTTGCAGAAGTTCCCATCTGGTGACTGGCACTGCATTTATTGCTGTTGCAAATTTTGTGGGTTGGTTAGTGGAAGCTCAAACCAAACAGACGGCTATGATGATTTTACTATGTCTACATTACTTACATGCCATTTGTGTGAGGAAAAGTGTATGTCCTTGGCATATGTAAATTCATTTTTTAATTAGATACTCATTTCTCAGGATGAGTTGCTTTATTTCCCAGCTAGAAAAGAATACATCTTTTTATCTTTTGTAGATCACAAATCCTGTATTGAGGCAAATGGCGACAAGACAAATGATTGCAGGGATGTCTTCTTTTGTGGAGACAGATGTCAAGAGGTATGATCTATTTTTTCACATTGAATCTTGATCTTCTCATGTATTTTGGTTGATGCTAAGTTATTTTGTAGTGGTAATGTTGGAGTAGCGGTATGGTTGGTCTTTGTGACTGCGCTGCTCTTTGTTACCGGAAGGTTACATATTCGAATAGAGAAACAGCCTCTTTGCATAAATGCAAGGGTAAGGCTGGTACTCACCCCTACTCTCGTAAGTCGAGGAGCTTTGTGCTTAGCTTTTGACTTGCTATAGTGGTTACAATGGTTTGCTGCGTCCTGTTGATGGTATTGCTCAATCTGTAGACATTTTCCTGTCCTTATAATCAAACTTATTTGTTTTGTTATTTTGTCCTACAGTTATCTGAGAGACTTGAAATGCTTCTTGGGGTTAAGCATGAAATTGAAGGTGGATTTTCTTGGACCTTTATTCGGCGATCAGATGTTGGCCTTGATGCTTCTCAGATAAAACCTCATATGGTTGAATATAATTCCAAGCTGGCTGTTGCTGTATCAATAATGGATGAGTGCTTCATGCCATATATCGATCATAGAAGCGGGATTAATCTGATCCACAGTATTGTGTATAATTGTGGGTAAGATCACATGATCTCTTTCTTTAATGTCTCTTTACCACTTTTCTTGGTGTGGACCACATGGTTGAGTTGCACCAATAGTTTCTCCTTGAAAATAGGTTTTCTTGGGGTGACATACATTAACATACGAGCTTTGAAAGTTTTGGAACTTATGAGTTGATATAAAGTACAAGAATTAAGCGACTATCATATGATTTGTGAATGGAAGTTAGGGACAACTCTAGTGATACTAAATCAGTGGGGGTTGTTTTGTGGAATTGAATGATAAATGTAAATTAAGGTGGATATTAATTTTGGAGCTTTTCAGCTAGTCCTAGTCCTGCCCCCTTATGTTACTAACCATTGATATATGGATGTGGAATGTAACGTCATAATTTATATGAAGTTTCAGATTATGTTGCCAAATATTTATGGTTTAGTTTAAGTGCCTGGATTCACCCTCTCCTCTTTCTCTTGCTCTCTCAAAAAAAAGGGGAAAGAAAAGAAAAGAAAACGAAAAAAGGTTACTGATAAAGAATAGATAGGAGTCATAAATAGATTTCTTGTGTTGATTCTGTAAATTTTGTGCAAGAGGTTTCTTCTGTAGATACAACATTTTACTTCACCATGTGTTTCTAATGAAAGGTGTAATGTACTAATGTACTTGAAGTACTTAGTTCAAATATGGATACATCATTAAACAATCAATGGGAAAACTCTGATGTTAAACTCTTGGTTATTATGTTACTTATAAGGTTTTTCCGTAAAGATAAAGACAAATATGCAGGCTTTATGTTATATTACAAGCAGGCCAGCTTGTTGTCTTAAAGAGAGTGGAGAAGAGGAGCTTCTGGTTTTCTCATTTAAGGTTCGCAAACAAGAGAGTTTAGAATAGAAAACAAACCCTTCGAGGTGACTGGATAACTACGGTGGGAAATGCTAGTTTATTTAGTAATTAGGAATAACTAGGACCCTAATCTGGAGAGGAAATTTGCATATATTTTTAAGTAGTTTTTTTCCCCCTTGATATTATTGATTGCATGCTATCTGCTGCAACAAATGCTTCTAGAAAGTGCTCTATTTCCTATGTGGACAACCACTTCTGTAAAGATGGTGGCTGTCTTGCAGTGGCTGCCTTCTTAGAAATTATAGCAAACATTATAACCTCACTTTTAGGTTTTATGATTTTATCAAGTATAAAACTATAAATATATGATGCCTCAAGCATTGGAAATGTAAAATTAGGAAATTGTGGATTAAGTGTGCATTCCCCTTTCTGAAATTATAACCTGGATTGTATGTAGAAATTATAGCAAACATTATAACCTCACTTTTAGGTTTTTTAAGTATAAAACTATAAATATATGATGCCTCAAGCATTGGAAATGTAAAATTAGGAAATTATGGAATAAGTGTGCATTCCCCTTTCTGAAAATCCATTATCCACATTTTGCATTTGCCCTTGCAAAGATTCCTTCAGTGGCTAAGATCAACCGGAAGATTATATAATATTATAGTTTTAACCTCCAAGTGCTGGCAGAGTGGCCATGTGTATTTCAGGACTCAGGATAAGTTTCTGCTTGTGAAATTTAGGATTATGGGCTTTTCCTTTGTGAGCACAGTAGAATTTCTTGGGGTATAAAGTGGGGATGAGGAATCTTTTCTGAGACCCTCAGAAGATATATATAGATATTCATTTTCCTTTGTGGTATAACTGCCTACGCATTGGAGTCCTCTTGAAAGAGTGGGCTTATAAGTTATAAGCATAAAGGCTATAGCCCTTTGGTTTGAAGTTCAGATTTCTTTGCAGATTAATCTGACAACTTGTGATGTGCAATGGTGATGCTAACTGTCTATACTGAAAATCAAAAGCAAGGTTTTCAAATGTTCTGGAAACTAGTGTTGTTAACCAGTGACTGGAAGTGATAGACCACAGTTTTCTATATAATTTGCATTAAAAAATCTCTTGATTCGTGTTCTGCAATTCAATCTGTGTCAAGATTGTTTCTATGGAATGCATGACCTCTTCAATGCTCATGCTTAATAACTTTTTTTTTTGTGATCCATGAAATTCTCTCATGTCCACAGCAATCACTCATCATAAAATTTCAGATGATATTTTTTCTATTTAAAATGATTTCCGTAGTTTTGACATTCACTTTTAAGCAAATAAACGATGTCCTAGTTTCATTAATCTAAAGTTTAATTACTGTGTTAGGATGGATTGGTATTATTCTTATACATATGTTGTAATTATATGCTATTATCTTTGTCAGGTCAAACTTCAAACGTCTGAACTATAGTGGATTTGTTACTGCAATTCTAGAGAGAGGTGATGAGATTATATGTGCTGCATCTATCAGGTAAATTTCTACTTAAATTTTAGATTTCCTTTTAAATGCTTTCATAAGCAGTCAATAATTAGCATATGTGCGGGGTGGAGTTTAGATATGGTTATTCTATATTATTATTATTATTATTATTTTTTTTGGGGGGGGGGGGGGGGAGACAATGATTTTTTAATTTCCTTTGGTATTTGACTTCAAATGGATGGTTTAAGGTTTTTCGTATTTGTTTCAACTACCATCTTCGTAGAAAAAAAAAGGTAATTCTCACCAAGATGTAATCAATATGATCTTTTTTTTTTTTTCTTTTGGTGAAATGATCTTTCTTTATATGATTGTAAATGGATTAGTTGGTGGACTTTCGAGAACGGAATCTGCTATTAATCATGTGAACTTCAGCAGTTAAAACCATCAATCTATGATGCATGGGTACTCCTAAACAGTTGCTGTATTTGTTTCTGGTACATATCCATTGGATACTCATTGGTGTATACCCAAGACTCACTTATCACTCAAATACAAGTTAGTCCATATAAAACACTATTTTTTGTTACTAATTGATTTTGTTTGCTACTAAATTCAAAAAGTGGCTACTTCTCTTCCTTCGAAGTCCGTGTCTTCATATTTCTATATAATATATCCTATGTAGCACCGATACCGACACGGGACACAATACGACATGACACTCCGACACGTCAAATCTAAAAAATGTTAAATTTCGACACGTTAGGACACGTTTTGATATTAAATAATATTTTTAATTTATATAGTGTATATTATATTTAATATTCAATAATTTAACATAAAAATGAATCTAAATTTATAATATTCATAAATTTTGCAAAGAAACATAAGATATCCCAAATATTTATATTAAATTCGATAAAATAGTAATCGTAATCCAACGAATCTAATAGTTTGAACTAAAAACTCAACGTAACGCAACCTTAAAACCTTTTTTTGAATTTCTATAACGCATGTTGGAGTGTGTCGGGGAGTGTCGAAGTGTCCGAGAGTGTCGGGGAGTGTCGGACACGACACGTTAGAATTTTTGAAGTGTCGGTGCTTTATAGAATATATCTGCTCTACCCGAACCTTAGCTTTAAGAATGTTTTCCATACCCTGTACTCGGTATCCATGCAACTTAGCCATCTATTTGTTATATTTGGGTCTACTGTTGCAGAACGTTCATAATGTAACACTAATATCCTGTTGTTAGGAATTACCTTGTTTGGTGTTTTGAAATATTCCCTTTGTGAAGTTCACTTATTCATCTATTCATCTGTGATAAGATATAGAAAAGGGTAACTTGGTGCTATTAAGCTTCCGCTGCTTTGCATTTGCAAGGAGTTGATCATATGAATTGATTAATCGAACATGTGACCTTTGGGTCACATGGAGAAATACCAACTGTTCTTAAATAAGATATCATAATCATTAACTCTGTCCTTGGTTTTCTGTTAAAATGCATTTTCCCTTGGCATAGCTTTACTATCCCTCACCCCCCCTAACCAACAAAAGAAAAAGCCATTAACACCCTAGGTCATGCTGGCAAGTGTTTAATCTACTACAATTTGTGAAGTTTTTTTTTTTTTTTTTCTTTCTTTTACCGAAGGACAGAGTGATATTTTTATTCTGATGAAAGTATTTCAATTCATCACATAGGATCCATGGGAACCAACTAGCAGAGATGCCTTTTATTGGTACCCGCTATATGTATAGACGACAAGGAATGTGCCGCCGGCTTCTAAATGCCATTGAATGGGTAAGTTCAGAAGTTATATTTGTCTCTCTTTTTTAATTGCACAAATTTTGACTTGCTCATTATTTACGCCTTTTTAAATTTGTTGCTTTTCCTTTTTTGAAATTCTGTTCTGTTAGCTTGTAATTGTTCTTTTTTCTGGGTAGTATTGCTTCTGTCACATTTGCAAAAGTAAATGATCCAGGGTCTGTTTGATTTGCTAAAAAATACAGAACAACACATCACAAAAAGATTGTATGTGTTTGATTGTTCCAATAGTATAAGTATCGGACAAAAAGCAACTCAACGGACAACATAATTATCTATATTCTTGTTATTCTTGTTACCCACTAAACTCAGTTACAAAATCTTGCCCACAGCACAAAATGAACAAAAGACTAATATCCCCTACCTCTTATTATCCCAGCTTTAGTATGTGTAAAACAATGCACAACACATACATAATGTATTTTGCTTTATTATATTCATGGATATCACAAAGTTTTTAGTGCCGTACATTGGTTATCAAACAACTAACTTGTGACTCAATCACTGTGTTGTACTGTTCTGTTCGTGCTGTCTTTCAATATGGATCAAACGCTATCCTAGTATCTGTGGCTTATTACCTTAAGGGTGGGCTATTGTTTTTGCTAAATGAGGAAACATTGGACATTTAACATGATTTGCTTAATACCTTGTTTTTTGTATTTGGAAGTTTAATTAAGACTAACAAAGGAACTGATATGAATGCCCCAAAGGCTACCTCTCTCATTGGAACAACGGGTGCATTGAGCTTCGCCATCGGAGGAAGGATGAGACTAATCCCCCATTTGAGGAGAGAGACACATCCTCCGACCCCCAAAAGATTTTTCAAGAATTTGCTTGAGGGAGGGTTTGAACCCCTGACCCAAGCAAATCTTGGGAGCTCAGTTGCCAACTGAGCTACCCTTGGGGGTTATAAATAGAGTGCTTTAGATGACACAGAATAATAATAAAAAAATATTATTATATAGTTGGCAAAATCTACTTTTATTTTTGCTATTAACTATTTGGCAACGTCAAAACGAGTTTTAGCTTTTAAGGACCCAAGAATAGATGGCTAGTCTTGTCGTAGGACAGAATCATGTTGCATTTTGATAGATGATACGTTATATGTTGGTAAACTTTTAGGTGTGCTTTTGTATAGTGTCGTCTTTTTGTTCTCAATTTCTTTTATTTTATCTGGTTTTATTTGGACCTTTCATTTTGCTGACCTCAAAACTTATGTTTTTCTGACTGTTACCAGGCACTCAGCTCCTTAAATGTTGAGTTATTGGTCATACCGGCTATCTCAGAACTCAGAGAAACTTGGACTTCTGTTTTTGGGTTTCAGCCACTTGAATTAACAAGCAAGCGGATAATAAATAACATGAATCTGTTGGTATTCCCTCACGTAGATATGTTACAGAAGAAGATAAGTAAGCATAAATTTGCTGATGAAAATCTGATACCTACAGAAGGTACATTTTCCTAGACATTTGACGTGTCCTTTAATGTGGTTATGTATGCTTGGAACTGACATCCTTGCTATCCTTTTTTCTTTCTCTGATTATTTGAACTTGTTTTTTGAACAATGCAATTTGTTACAGTTTCCAATCTTAAGACTCATACAATATACAAGGTAGCAAATAATTGTGATCAGCCGGACTCAACTGGATCTGAGTTGAACACTTCTACTGGGACCCCTCACTCTAATGAATGGCAGATAAATAAAACCATATGTGTTAAATCTGGTTGTCGGCTTCCTGAGAGCTCATTGAATAAAGCACCTGACATTACTAGCAACACTGTGCACAATTGTAAATCTCCAAACGATGTCACAGGGCAAGTTGTATGTCAAGCTGTTCATGAGAATTTGGCGGTGGAAAACAAAAGTACTGCAAATGCTCGTGATGATACTTGTTGCCAAGCTGAAGACATAAGTACATATGAGAATACTAGTGTCGATTACATCATACTGAAACATGATGAGAAGCCAATAGATTTGGATAGCCAATCGAAAAATTGCTGTGTTCCTTATGAGGAAAGTCAATGTCTCACTGTGTCTCGTGTTAGCACTGAAGCTACTGAAGGACAGTATGTTGGTGCTTTGTTGGAGGTTACTGAAAACTTACCCGATGAGATGAAAGTAGCAAATGAGGTTGTTTCAGATAACAACAATGATGAAAATTCTGCACACTGTGGGGCAGAAAGTATTCCTCTTGACTCACAAATTGTGTTTAGTACAAGGGAATCAAAAGATTCTGTTGACAGTATTCACCATGATCCACATAAGATTTCGGACTGTTGTGAACTGAGAAGCAAGACTGATATTGTTCAACCGGACTTTATAGGATCGAAAGAAGTACATGCTGATGAAGCGGAAATGTGTTCTGCCAGAACACCCAATCTCAAGACAAACATAAATCCTGGGAATGACCAATCCATGGTGGTATCTTCAGGTATTTGTGAGAAGATTGTAGATGGTGTCAATGAGAGGAGTAAAGCATCAAGTGTAGCTGAGGCCAATTTCCTTCCTGCTGATACAGACATAGTTCCCAGTAAGAATCCTTGGATGAAGGAGTCTTCAGAGGTAGCTGAGCCTGATTCGCAGGTTGATCAAACTGCACGGAGCAATGCTCCATCCTTGTGGAGCCCAAACACTGCTTCTGGTGCGGCTCTTCCCTGTGCATCTGGTGGCAATACTTCATGTGGCAACACTGAGGTGATAGTTCTTTCAAACCAAGCAAGTTGATTTCTGTGTTCCATTTGTAGTTAGTTGTAAGTAGGTTATCCGTTGGTGGTATTCATTGACACAAGGAATCTATCAATACATTCTCTAGACGGTCCTAGGTATCTTGTCCTTAAGGAGGTGAGGCCCACCTACTTAATGTGACGAGATTTGTCGTTGTAGCAAAGTTGTTGTTAGAGCTGGACGATGTTTACCTTAAGACAAAGATGTCCGGAGGTTACCTCCATTTTTGGGAGGGCGGAGGAGGGGTCAGGGGAGTAGCACCATGAGGACTGTCGTGTATTTTGTTCTCCCCATAGTTATTGTTGCATTGCCATGTAAATGGAGTAGGGCAAAGCTTTCGTTATAATCCTAGTTTTTATCTTCTCTCTCTTTTTGGCGTTGCAGTTCGAAAATTCAATTCTCTCTTTATTAACTTGGTTTTAGGTGGTAGACATTGACACGATTAATAATATCAAGGTTTCACCAAAAAAAAAAAAAAAATTAAATTTAATATCAAGGTTTGGTAAGAGGGTTTTATTAATGTTATGTTACATGATTTAAGTGTTGTTTTCAACACACAACAAAAGGGAGAGAGAAAGTGGGATGGTGAAAGAGAGAAAAATATGTGGATCCCACCTCTTTAATGTGTGTGTAGGAAAGTGATGTTATATCATGTTACATGATAAACATAAAAACCTTGCTAAAATGATATAATTATTAAAAGGGTTTTCATTTTATCCTTTAACATAATGAATTTCTATAACATTACATAATCACTTTTCCTACAACATAATAAACATAAAATCCTTATTAAAAATGACGCTACCTTAATTCCTGTTGACATGATTTGACACTCTTAATTTCCTTAAAAAAATTGATAGTTCCATAACAAACTTTCCTTTTATGTTTCCGAATACTATTATTTCTTTTATAATGATTTTCAGAAGTGAAAGCGAAGGTAACTATAGTTCCATAAAAATGAAGGGTTTCAAGAAAATTTTCTAATGTTATGGACACATTTTGTGTGGGTTCACATTAATTTAAAAAGTTTTTATTTGTTTTAAAATTATTTTAAATAATTTTATCTAATATTCACTGAAATGATATAGTTTTAAGGCAAAAATTGTAATAACCGAATACAAATAAAATAAAATAATGATGATAATAATAATAATAATAATAATCAAAGTAATAATGTATAAAATAATAATAATAATAATAATAAATAATTTATTATTATTATTATTAATATTAATATATTTGCTTTTCTGTAAATAAATAAATTATTATTAGTAATAAATAAATAAATAAATAAATAAATTTTATTTATGTTACATGTGTAACTACTAAAATGATAAGTGCAACATTAAATGTAATATATGATAAGTCTTATGATGAATACTATTAACTTATAAATATTTAAACACATATGGTAAATATAATATTTAAATTTTAACATGTAAATATAAGAATACATTATAAATATACATTATTGATTATACCACTAACTGTAAATAGTGGCTAATGCGACTATTAATATAAGACATTGATTAGTTAATAAAATATTTAACTAAATGATAGATACATTATAATAGATATGTACTATCTTATTTATTAATTTAATATTATAACAACTGTTAATAAAACCTTATGTGTTTTAAAATCATAAGGGAAATAAACTGTACTAGTGGAAAATATTAATAATGATCAATAAATATATATTAAATTATATATAATTTACTTTCTTAAAATTCTTATAATAATCACAGTAAATTATTTTTAATTAAATATATTACTATACCCTCCTAAATCATTATTAGTAAATTATAATGATATTATTTATTAAGAATTAAATGTATATTAATTATTATTTTGAATTAATATATAAGATATATATATATATATATATATATATATATATATATATATATATATATATATATATAAATGGATAGGAGAGCGCCACGTGGAATACCCCTCCAAGCCACAATTTCATGCTACTAGAATATGATGATGCCAATTAAGTGAGGTAAGTAAAATGATGCATGGTAAAAAAAATATGGGAAAGAATCGGCATTCAACGTGATTATATATATGAGAAGGGACTCTTAGAAAAGTGAGGAAATTTTGGGAATTTTTTTTACAGAGAGCAAGAGAAAATACGAAAGAGGAAGAAGACGAGGATAGAATAGTGGAACGGTAATATTGAGAGAGTAAAACCTTATCTCTATTTTCTTCCTTTCAGATATATTTTTTTATTTATTTTTAGAAAATTGTAATGTTGTTATTCTGCCAAAATATTTTTTAATTTATTTTCTTATTTAATATTATTTGCATCTATAGTCTTACCTTAATCTTTCTTTTAATTTTATTCTACCTCTCATGTTATTGTGATTTTTATCAAATTTCAAATTTTCCTTAGCAATAAGATACAATAAATTATTTGGTACCAAATAAATATTAAGAGGATGTGTAAATTTTAACTGTATGTTACTGCTGTTAACTGACCCTCAAAAGTTTGGGATCAGATAGTTAAGGTAAGGGACGCCTTATCATGGCTTGAGCAACGCCATATCATAACTTTTCACAGGCAGGAGGCCCACAAAATTGGGAATTAAATTGGCTTCAGTTAAATATTACGCAATTTGTTAGTATTATTTATTATTTATGATATTATTTCAGTTATGAAATAAACTTGGGAGATTGATATTTATCGTTATTATGGCTGGGAATGGTTATAGTTTAAAAGTCTCAATATTACTGAGAATTATCTTACATTTGATTATTTTGTGCTAACCTTTCCAGAAAACCATCATGCCTAACTTATCTTTTTCTGGAGAATGATGGACTATGAATATTTATTTTTATGACGACCGTTGTGAATATTCCATGCAGGCAGTGTGGAATCCTACACCTATAGGCTAGATTAGAATGCGAAGTATGTATTGAATAAACATTGTAAACTGATGTAGTTAGGAATGTAATATATGTGTGAAACTGATGCAAAATATTTAGAGTGTAAAATATTTGTACTGACTTACATCCATGTATAAATAATGAAGGATGTTAGTATTTCCAGTTAATCTTTCTAGATCTATTCTCTCATATTTTTATTTATCTATTATTATTATTGAATATATTGGAAAATTTAGAGGATATTACATTTATGGTATCTGGCTCATTAAAATATTTGCACTGACTTACATCCATGTATAAATAATGAAGGATGTTAGTATTTCCGGTTAATCTTTCTACATTTTCCAATATATTTCCATGTATTTGCATTTACCCCGAATAACATAAGCTCTTAGAGAACAAATTGTAACTAATCAGCAAATTATTCAAGAGCTGAGGGAGGATCGTGTAACCATAAATTACACCCATAATTCTGAAACTGAGAGTGGACCTAGAACTGCAAATACTCAAGGAGAACTTAATTCTTATTATAAAGGACTCACTGAATTCCGTAAACATAAACCTTCCACTTTTAGTGGAGATTATAACCCTGAGTCAGCCATGGAATGGATAAAAGAACTTGAGAAAATATTCCTGGTAATGGATTGTCCTAATACTCATCGTGTAAACTTTGCCACAAACTTATTGATTGGAGAAGCAGAGCATTGGTGGACAAATACCAAAAGATGTTTTCAAAGCCAAGGAACAAAGATTACTTGAACAATCTTTAAAGATGCCTTTTTGAAAAAATACTTTCCTCAAAGTGTAAGGAACAGAAAAGAAATAGAATTTCTTGAACTGAAACAAGGAAACATGACTGTTGGAGAATATGTGGCAAAATTTGAGGAATTATGCAGATATTCTAATTATGAACAGAATCAACCTAATGAGGAATGATTGACAACTAAATTTGAATCTGGACTAAAACCTGAACTAAAAAGTATGATAATAGGACACCAAATCAGGAATTTCTCATTATTAATAAACAGGTGCAGAGACTTTGAAGCAAGCATGAAGGAAGCCGATGAGGGAAGAGAGAAAGACAGAGTTTCAAGTCGGAGGAAGAACGATGACAACAACAAAGGGAGGTTTTCACGGTCACAAAACTTTGTAAATAACTTTGCTAACAACAGAGGAAGGAAGAATACAGGTCAGATGAATCCTCAGATTAAGGTATGTCCAAAATGCAAAAAGAATCATGCTGGGGAATGCCTAGCAGGAAGAGGCGTATGCTTTAAGTGTGGAAAGTCTGAACATATGTTGAGGCGGTTTCCTCAGAACCAAGGTCAGAATTCATCAACTCATTCTGCAACAAGAGGAAGAGTTTTCACTCTTAGTGGTCAGGAAGCGGCTCAAGCTTCAAATTTTGTTCAAGGTATTGGTCTAATACAAGATTCTCTTATAACTGTACTGTTTGATCCTGGGGTTACTCATTCTTTCATATCCTTATATTTCTGAATATTTATAGTTTCGATACCTGTATTTATAGTTTCTGACTTCCCACACAATTGCATTAAAGTTATTAGATAACATCCTATCGTCACTTTTTTCTTTAAAAATATAATTTATATATCTCACATAGTTTTTTCTCGAATATTTATTGTATTCAATGATACAAATTTAAAGATCATTTTAGACCAAATAGCTTCCGTGTCTTACTGTGTTCCGAGTAAATTTTGAATGAATTAATTTGAAAATTTGGTTTGCATTTGGTTTATATTTAAAAAAATGCATTATACATTGAATCTTTAATTGGTGGATGCCGTATTTTTTTTTACTTGTTATTTACTACAGCAAAAGCAAACCTTGTACAAAACGAAATAAGCATGCATGACATGGTTAAGGATGTGCAAAAGAACTAAAAAAATAGCCGAACCATGAACAGAACTGAACTGCACTTAAAATAATCGATTTTTAAAAATTAGTTCATGAACCGAACCAGTTTTTAAAGAGCTAGTTCATGAACCAAATTGGTTTTTAAAACGAGTTCAAGAATTGATCGTTTTTGAACCGAACTGTTTCCGAATCGAACCGAATTGATTTTTATTTTTTAAATTGTTTTTTAAAAATATTTCAAAATAGAATCGACCTGAACCGGTTCCGAAGCAAACCACTTCCGAACCGAACTATTTTTGAACCGAACCGTTTAAATCAATTCGGTTCGGTTTTTCAAAAAATTCGGCTCAGTTCGACCCCATGCACAACCCCTATACATGGGTCATGTTCGTTATCTAGTGCCTATATCTCCTGATCACATGTGGGTTCAGTGGCATCCCAGTCATTGCGAAATGCAAATATCTCTTGATCAACACTCCCACTTTCTTATTCTACACAACTGTTTTGGCACAATTCTTATACAATTATTCTGGTTGACAATTATTAATTTGTCTAATTTTTATTTTTTTTGGATCACTAATAAAAAATATGATCCCCACTTTCGTCGCTTACAAAAAGAAGATCAATTTTTGGTCCATCTATAATTTCAGTTCTTTGAAATTGTGGTTCCTCAGAAATTCAATAAATACCCAATTTAGTTCCTAAAAATTGATTAATATGAGTATTTTTTTGTAAGGGACAAAATTGGGGACCGTGATTTTTGTTAGGTATCCAAAAGAGATTTTACTTTATTAATTTTTGCCTGTTCGTATACAAGTATATGGTGTTGGATATTTGTTATACCCCAATTGTTTAATTGATTTAAAATATATTTTGATGATTACAATCAATTTAATGTTAATTTAATTGATAATATCTTATTGTCTTGAAATTATTAAAGAGCTGATTGTTCGTGATTTCAGAATAATATTTATTCTGATTTGAAATAGTATTCAAGATAATTGAAGGTTTCATGAAAATTGGAGAAGATATAGAAGATATCATGAAGTGAAAAAAAAATGGGTCAATATTCAAGATAATTGAAGATTGCACGCAGATTGGAGAAGATATGGAAGATATCATGAAGAGATAGAAAAGCATTGAATCACGTAAAGATTAGGATAGATTTTATCTTTTTAGATTTCATGTAAGAGAAATAAAATATTCTTTGTCAAAGATTTGATTAGGATTGCATTGCATAATAGATTAAGATGTTATTATTACAAATAGGGCTCATTGCATATTGTTCAAAGAGGAGAAAACACAAGAGAGAGAAGAGAGCAGAAAATACAAGAGAGAGAAGAGAGGAAAATATACAAGAAAGAAAATAGAGAAATAGATTTTTAAGATTAGGATTCTTTCTTGTGCATCAATTGAAGAGCTTTCTCAAGAACATTCATTCATATATTCATCCTTTGGCAAAGTGAATATTTCTCCATAGGAATTCAGATTACCTATCTGCTGAAGGAAAAGAAGCACTAAGGTAAATACTTTAAGGGCTTTGCATCTCTCATTCAATATGAGGTTAGAAAATCTCCTAAGCACACATAATTTAAATGGGTCCCACCATAAACAAAAAACCAAAAATAAAAAAAATATTGCACGCAAAATGAACTCTCACTAACATGAGAAAACAACTATGCTATTAAAGGAGAAAGTGTTTTCCCATACTTTAATTGTAATTTTCTTCTTGATCTTTTTGAAGGTCTGTACTGGAAAACTTGGATACAAATTCTTGACCTTTCTCCTCATATTACCAAATTTCAGCAACCTAGTTGCAGAAATTCCAAACCACAAAGATTTCACTAACCAAACCAAAAAGAATTCAAGAAAACCAATAGAGAACAGAGCATATATTGATACATCATCTAATAAGTAATAAGTAATCTGAAGCATTTATATATAAATAGAACATAATCTCAAACATCCTTAAAGAAAATGATAAAAACATAAAAAAAAGAAATATAAAAAATTAAAACATCTCCAACTGTACAAGCTGGCTCCTCGCTTCGTTTCCCGCTCACTCCAACAAAAGCAAACACACAAACACACATTGCAAATCACAAAAGCAACAAACTTTGATCTCTCCAATTTTCCCGAGAAACTTTTCAGCTCTCCTTCGCGCTCAACACTAGTTTTTGCCATTTTTCTATTCTGCAATTCTTGTTTTTCTATTCTGCAATTCTTGTTTTTCTTGCCATAAATGATGGCGTTGAGGGTTTTGGTGATCCCATGATGAGATCAAACCACCGTCTTCACAATTTCACGTTCCCTTCCACTTTCTTGAAGTGTGGAACCCAGAAGCGCGTGAGAATGACGAACGCTGACGGCGCCGGACAATCACGCTCCGGCGAGGATGAGGACACCGATCCAGAAGCATGCGGTCAAGAACCAGAATCTGCCTTGTAATATGAGGAAAAAGCGGAGGGGCTCCTTCAGTTAATAATGCTGAAGTAGTAATTAGTAATATGAAAGAAGCTAACAAACCCACTCTTAGTTCTTCAGTTAATAATCGGCAGCGATGATGAATAAAGTCAATTTGAGAAGTAAATCTAAATCTGATAAGGTGATGTTGGGTCATCCCAACAACAAGAGGCCCAAAGCTGTGGAGAAGAAATTAGATGTATGTTGGTTATACCCTTTTCATTATTATGTTTAATATTATTTTTGTGTTTTTGTGTGTGTTGACACTGGGAATTTAATTTTTGTGCAGAAAATTGATACCAAAAAGTCTTCAAGGGCTTCAGCTAGTGAGGTTTACAAGAATATAAAGTTGGAAACTGAACACGAGGAAAAGGGAAGTGTTGATAACTCATTCTTGAAAACTAGACATAAAATAGTTGCTCCTATTGATGTTGATAATAATAGGCAGACTTTGTGAAATTGGAGACAAATAAAAGAGGAAAGACGAGAGAGAGACAATCCTCGACTCCAAGCACGACTCCAACTTGATGAGATGAAGGACACAACTGGTTTCGAGCACAACAGGGAGGCTCAAAGAGATTTTGAGAAGCTCATTAGGTGTTCAAATATACCGATGTATTCCTTTCTTGTTCTCTATCAATAATAAAAGTTTAGTTCATTTTTTCTGATGATATGCTTTCTTGATTGAGAACTTATTTACTGCTTGAGTTTAGCTTCGAGTAAATTAAGGTAAATATTATATTTTTTCTATTCTTTTATAAATTAAGGACAACACTATTATTAAACTCTACAATTTTTTTCCTTGTGGACATGCTAATAGCACAAGATGAAATATTTGGACCTATGATGGCACTTTCAAAGTTTAAGTATGTCCATCTTATATTCTATTTCACCATCTTAACATAAAAAAAGTTTGTGATTGCACAAGTGAATATTGAATTAAGTATGGTATATGTACAAGAGAACCATTAACGAATCAATTAAGAAAGCCAACAACACCAGATATGGCCTAGCATCAGGGATTGTGACCAAGAACTTAGATATTGCAAACACTGTCTCAAGGTCCATCCGTGCAGGCATCTTTTGGATCAACTGCTATTTTGAAATTAAATCTGTTGCAACACCTACTTAGAATTCTTCTTTGGCTTTGAAACTTTCAGTTGCGGGTGCTTGTGAGAACTAAATATATACATCATTTGGATCTATAACTTCAGTTTTTTTTTCTTTCTTTTGGATGCTGAACAATATAAGTTTTAACATCATCTCGGTAATTAAATAAATTTGTACACTTATGAGCTTGTGTGATGTTGAACCACTCCTCAATAATAAGATGCCAACAAAGGAAAGGAAGAATAGGGGAAAAAAAGTTGTGATAGTTTTGTTGCACTTCCAAGCTGTTTGATATCAATGGAACATGTATGTAATTGCCAGCGTCACCAGCATAAGAAAGTAAGCAATTCTTTGATCAAGTGCAGTACCTGCGATAAATGAAACAAGATTAAATTAAAAAAATTAGAAACAAGGAGGAAGTTTATTACTTCATAAATTAAGAAAAATGAGGAAAAAAAGCACTTCAAGAAATGAGATAGTATTGAATGAGATAACATTCAACACCTCATGTAATACTATTGAATTTTGAGAAACTCGGTAATCTACAAGACAAAGCACTTCAAGAAATTGACCAATAGATTTTATTTTTTCATCAGAAGGATCTCCGAAATTTGGAATGATCACTCCTATTATTCAGCAAATGGTTACTTAGCACACCATAATGCACATGTAAATCTCCAATTACACTAAATCGTCTAATTGTATACACATAATTGATTTTTACTCTCAGGTAGAAAAATTGGAGCAAAAATAGTTTCACATGGCATCAGAAAACAACATATATATGTTCAACAAGAAACTCACGATAACAAAAGGTGGTTTGGAGCTGCTAGCATCTGCTGCAAACAACCTTGATTTCTCCCAAACTCATAGCAGCTAAAGTTTAGCAAATATAAAAGATAAGCACTTAATTTTTGTAATGTTTTCAAACACAAATGTAGATAGGGATATAGAACACAATGATGAAACCTATCTACATTTACAACACAAAGGTGTCATTTTCGCAAACAATTAATCATTTCAAATATTTTACATAGTTTATATTAACAAATATAGATGAAACCACTCATTTAGTCATCTGATATCTCTGCCAAAAAATATAATGGATATTAAAAATATTTCTATCACAAATAACTACAACCCAGAATGAAAAGCCTGAATTTTTCTGCTGCCCACTTCTAAATTAAAAAATAAGGGTGACCCATTGACCTCAATGGCATCAAACCTATAACAACTTAAGACAATTAAAAACAACTCTTCAAGAAATAGACATGTATTTGTACTTTGATTATCACAAATAACTAGAACCCAGAATCAAATGCCTGGTTTAGCCTATACTTCTTGCATTACTGTGCTCTCAAAAGCCCAGTCTTTAGCCTATACTTCCTCATATAGATTCTTCAATTCTCTATGTTCAGATCCTGAACTTCCTACACAAAATGCTAAATCTATAAATCTTTTCCCAACAAACTAAAGTTTGTTTATCATAACACTAATAATCTAAATGATAATGACATCCACTTATACAGTGCAGTGTAATAAGATTTATATCATTCCAGCAGAATCATCGATCTATACTCTTGAAGGTTTAGTTTCAAGAGTCTTCTATAGTACACGAATATGCGAGCGATACTCTTTATTTTAAAAGTAAAGAGTCTTGTTATGTGAGTTATTAGCAAAAGTGCAAACTCTTTTATTGTAGCCTTTTTACGAAGTTCACGCTGATTTTTTTCAAAGTTATTTAGTCCATCCGTGCGGGCGTGCATGCATTTTACAACGAACAAAACTCTCTCTTCCTAAGCTTCAAAAACCAAATGAAAAAATAAAGGCATGTTTAAATACTGTTTTTAAAAGAAGATTTTTGGTTTCTGAAATAAAAAATAAAAAATTTGTTTCATAAGATCTATTTTATAAAAAAAAAATTAAAAAATTATAACTTTTTTTGTTTTTAGAATCAAATTTAGAGAATATATCTGAATTGTTTTCATTTTGTATTTTAACTTTTAATTTTAAAAAAAAAAACACATATTTCCATAACTATTTTACAAAATAATATTAAGAATTAAAAAAAATCAGAATGTAGTCAATCAGACACAAGATTCCCTCCTTCAAGATATAATTTTCTTACGGCTATTATTATCGCTTTGTGCTTCAATACTTAACGTTGAGTAGTTATATTTTTTATTTTTATTTTACTAATCAGTATTTCCTTTCACAACACATAACGAGTTGGAAGCTAAGCAGACTGCATTTTATGAGGGGCAAAGGCTCCCTACAAACGTCACTTGTAAAAAGTTGCATAAACTTAGTCTTGCGAATAATCTAAAGATAAAAAAAATTTGTTTTCACCTATAAGCATTGTTTAAGTTGTAAGAAGCTTCTTTTCCTTGATTAGATATATTGAGGGTATACATGACAAACATTTTGTTTCCTTACATTGTTTTTAAAAATGATCACTTCTTTTTTATTTTTGTGCCTTGAAACAGTCTTTGAGAAGAAAAAAATGTATTTAATAACATGTTCTATTTTTATTTTGAGCATAAGAATTGCGTTTAATAACACAACAAATAATAGAATAAAAAATCATTCCTTTTAAGCATAAATTTTTTTCGGATCATAAATTTTTGTTTCATATGGTGTGGTGATGGTGGTTGTGGCATGGTGGTGGGGGAGACAGCGGCGGCGGTGTAGTTATAGTAGTGGTGGCGGTGGCTTGGTGGTGGTGACGGCAATGTCAGTAGTGGTGGTGGTAATGGTGATGGTGGTGGTGATGGTGATGACATGGTGGTGGAAGTGACAACAATGGTTGCAGCAATGATAACAGTGGTTTGTGACGGTTGTGGTCATGGTCGTGTGGTTGATGGTCCTAAAAAATTAAGATCTATTGATTGTTTGAATGCTCCTTAATTCCAATTGTTTGCTCTAAAGTTATCACTTTATTCCCAAGAGCAATTTCTCGATAAATTGTGCTGGAGCAATCATTAAGTGTAGGATTAGAGTAGTACTGAGAGCAATTTAACTTGATCAACTTTTCACAAGCTTAGTAGGTTAATTGAATTGATTGGATAAAATTAAGGAAACCAATTAATTAGATTAATTGGCCGAAATTTGGGAAACCAATCAATTGGATTGGTTGGATAAAATTAAGGAAACCAATTAATTTGAAATTTGGGAAACCAATCAATTGGATTGATTGGAAAAAAATTAAGGAAACCAATTAATTGAATTAATTGGCTGAAATTGGGAAAACATATCAATTGGATTGATTGGATAAAATTAAGGAAATCGCCCAATAAGATTGGGATTTTTTTTGACTTGTTATTTACTACAGCAAAAGCAAACCTTGTACAAAATGAAATAAGCATGAATGGCATGGTTAAGAACGTGCAAAAGAACTAAAAAACTTAGCCGAACCATGAATGGAACTGAACTGCACTTAAAATAATCGATTTTTAAAAATCAGTTCATGAATGAACCAGTTTTTAAAGAACAGATTCATGAACCAATTCGGTTTTTAAAACGAGTTCAAGAATCGGTCATTTTTGAACCGAACCGAACTGTTTCCGAATCGAACCGAATTGATTTAATTTTTTTTAAAAATAAAATTCAAAATAGAATCGACCTGAACCGGTTCCGAAGCAAACCACTTTCGAACCGAACCGAACCGAACCATTGAATGGATAAAATTAAGGAAACCAATTAATTGAATTAATTGGCTGAAATTGGGGAAACCAATCAATTGGATTGATTGGATAAAAATAAGGAAATCGGCTAATAAAATAAGATCGGGATTTAATGAGGGCGTTGATTTGACTTAGACTTAGGATAATGAGTCGCCATATCTATATATAGCCCCTCTTCTTCCTTAGTTTTATAGCTCTCTTCTTCATCTCTAATTTTCTCCACTGAAACCTTAGCCAACACACACATCAGTGTGGCTGCTATCTCTCTCTTGGAATAACCAAAGACACTACCCAATCTCTATTCTTCTCTTGAGTCTGAAGAATTGATCAAGAACACATTTGATAAGGAATAATGATCCGAACAAAGGTATCTACTTTAAATCCTAACATGTCTATTGCATGATTCATGGGTTAAACATGATTGAAGGTGGACAAAGGTTGATTCTTCTGCGTAAAAATTTAATTTTTCCCTCTTTTATCAAATATTCCCACTTTCCAAATCCATATTGGATGACATTCCATCCTTTGACATTCAAGCAACTCTTCAATGGGTATCATCCCTTGGAAAGGTGATATGTTACGGGCCACTGAATCCCTTGCAAGAGACAATACAAAATTTTAAGAGTATGTTCACCCACTTTGAAAAAATTAAACTGAAAAAGTATCGGTGGCATGAAACTGCCTGAGTTAATCCTATTTTGAAATTAATTCCACACAGCAACATGGAATAATATAATTATGTGGTGTGGATACGGACAATTTTACATTATCTCCCTCTTAACTATGTCATAAATGAATGGTTCAAGACACTTTATGTCAGTATATTAATTTCTCATGTTTACAAATTTTTCAATGAAAAACCAACAATTTGATTAAGCAACTCACAGTGACAAATGAAACAGTACCATTTTGGTTAAACAAGAAAATTGAAGCCAAAGTTCCCAACGACATATCCAGAAGGAATAACAAAAGGCAGAAAAATCTTGTGCTTCTCAGAAACTATTTTCCTGGAAAACTAATCTTTAGCAACTGAAAGATTTCACTAACCAAACCAAAAAGAATTCAAGAAAATGATCTCAAACATCCTCAAAGCAAATGATAAAAACATAATATATATATATATATATATATATATATATATATATATATATATATATATATATATATATATATATATATACCGAGATGATGTTAAAACTTATATTGTTCAGCATCCAAAAGAAAAGAAAAACTAAAGTTATTGATCCAAATGATGTATATATTTAGTTCTCACAAGCACTCGCAACTGAAAGTTTCAAAGCCAAAGAAGAATTCTAAGTAGGTGTTGCAACAGATTTAATTTCAAAATAGCAGTTGATCCAAAAGATGCCTGCTCGGATGGACCTTGAGACAGTGTTTGCAATATCTAAGTTCTTGGTCACAATCCCTGATGCTAGGCCATATCTGGTGTTGTTGGCTTTCTTAATTGATTCATTAATGGTCCTCTTGTACATATATCATACTTTATTCAACATTCACCTATGAAATCACAAACTTTTTTTATGTTAAGATAGTGAAATAGAATATAAGATGGACATACTTAAACTTAGAAAGTGCCATCATAGGTCCAAATATTTCATCTTGTGCTATTAGCATGTCCACAAGGAAAAAAATTATAGAGTTTAATAATAGTGTTGTCCTTAATTTATAAAAGAATAGAAAAAATATAATATTTACTTCAATTTACTCGAAGCTAAACTCAAGCAGTAAATAAGTTCTCAATCAAGAAAGCATAACATCAGAAAAAATGAACTAAACTATTATTATTCATAGAGAACAAGAAAGGAATACATTGGTATATTTGAACACCCAATGAGCTTCTCAAAATCTCTTTGAGCCTCCATGTTGTGCTCGAAACCAGCTGTGTCTTTCATCTCATCAAGTTGGAGTCGTGCTTGGAGTCGAAGATTGTCTCTCTCTCTCGTCTTTCCTCTTTTATTTGTCTCCAATTTGACAAAGTCTGCCTATTATTATCAACATCAATAGGAGCAACTAGTTATGACTAGTTTTCAAGAATGAGTTATCAACACTTCCCTTTTCCTCGTGTTTAGTTTCCAACCTTATATTCTTGTAAACCTCGCTAGATGAAGCCCTTGAAGACTTTTTGGTATCAATTTCCTGCACAAAAATTAAATTCACAGTGTCAACACAAAAAAAAAACACAAAAATAATATTAAACATAATAATGAAAAGGGTATAACTATAACCAACATACATATAATTTCTTCTCCACAGCTTTGGGCCTCTTGTTGTTGGGCCTCTTGTTGTTGGGATGACCCAATATCACCTTATCAGAATTGACTTTATTCATCATCGCTGCCGAAGAAGAAGAACTACGAGTGGGTTTGTTAGCTTCTTTCAGATTACTAATTACTACTTTAGTAGCATTATTAACTGAAGAACCCTTCGATTTTTTCCTCAGATTACAAGGCAGATTCTGGTTCTTCACTGTGGGTTCTTGTTCTTCTTCTCGTTTACTAAAAATTGATTCTTTCGGATTAAGCTTCCGCTTCCGCTTCCCATCCTCATCCTCGCCGGAGCGTCGCGGCCGTTTGGTGCCCCTCACATTCACCGCATGCTTCTGGGTCGCTGTTGATTCTTCGGCGCCGTCAGCGTTCGTCATTCTCACGCGCTTCTGGGTTCCACACTTCAAGAAAGTGGAAGGGAACGTGAAATTGTGAAGACGGTGGTTTGATCTCATCAAGAGATCACCCGCATCCACCAAAACCCTCAATGCCATCATTTACGGCAAGAAAAACAAGAATTGCAGAATAGAAAAACAAGAATTGCAGAATAGAAAAATGGCAAAAACTAGTGTTGAGCGCGAAGGAGAGCTGAAAAGTTTCTCGGTAAAATTGGAGAGATCAAAGGTTGTTGCTTTTGTGTGTTTGCTTTTGTGATTTGCAATGTGTGTTTGTGTGTTTGCTTTTGTTGCCGGAAAATTTTACCGTTGGAGTGAGCGGGAAACGAAGCGAGGAGCCAGCTTATACAGTTGGAGATGTTTTAATTTTTTATATTTCTTTTTTTTATGTTTTTATCATTTGCTTCGAGGATGTTTGAGATTATGTTCTCTTTTGGTTTTCTTGAATTCTTTTTGGTTTGGTTAGTGAAATCTTTGTGGTTTGGAATTTCTGCAACTGGGTTGCTGAAATTTGGGAATATGAGGAGAAAGAAAAAAACAAAATTTGGTTAAATTGGGTTTTGTTTTGTTTGGTTGAAATTAATTGGTTTCCTTAATTTCAACCAAACAAAACAAAACCCAATTTAACCAAATTTTGTTTTTTTTCTTTCTCCTCATATTCCCAAATTTCAGCAACCCAGTTGCAGAAATTCCAAACCACAAAGATTTCACTAACCAAACCAAAAAGAATTCAAGAAAACCAAAAGAGAACATAATCTCAAACATCCTCGAAGCAAATGATAAAAACATAAAAAAAAGAAATATAAAAAATTAAAACATCTCCAACTGTATAAGCCGGCTCCTCGCTTCGTTTCCCGCTCACTCCAACAGTAAAATTTTTCGACAACAAAAGCAAACACACAAACACACATTGCAAATCACAAAAGCAAACACACAAAAGCAACAACCTTTGATCTCTCCAATTTTCCCGAGAAACTTTTCAGCTCTCCTTCGCGCTCAACACTAGTTTTTGCCATTTTTCTATTCTGCAATTCTTGTTTTTCTATTCTGCAATTCTTGTTTTTCTTGCCATAAATGATGGCGTTGAGGGTTTTGGTGGATGCGGGTGATCCCTTGATGAGATCAAACCACCGTCTTCACAATTTCACGTTCCCTTCCACTTTCTTGAAGTGTGGAACCCAGAAGCGCGTGAGAATGACGAACGCTGACGGCGCCGGAGAATCAAAAGCGACCCAGAAGCATGCGGTGAATGTGAGGGGCACCAAACGGCCGCGACGCTCCGGCGAGGATGAGGATGGGAAGCGGAAGCTTAATCTGAAAGAATCAATTTTTAGTAAACGAGAAGAAGAACAAGAACCCACAGTGAAGAACCAGAATCTGCCTTGTAATCTGAGGAAAAATCGAAGGGTTCTTCAGTTAATAATGCTACTAAAGTAGTAATTAGTAATCTGAAAAAAGCTAACAAACCCACGCGTAGTTCTTCTTCTTCGGCAGCGATGATGAATAAAGTCAATTCTGATAAGGTGATATTGGGTCATCCCAACAACAAGAGGCCCAACAACAAGAGGCCCAAAGCTGTGGAGAAGAAATTATATGTATGTTGGTTATATTTATACCGTTTTCATTATTATGTTTAATATTATTTTTGTGTTTTTTTTTGTGTTGACACTGTGAATTTAATTTTTGTGCAGGAAATTGATACCAAAAAGTCTTCAAGGGCTTCATCTAGCAAGGTTTACAAGAATATAAGTTTGGAAACTAAACACGAGGAAAAGGGAAGTGTTGATAACTCATTCTTGAAAACTAGTCATAAACTAGTTGCTCCTATTGATGTTGATAATAATAGGCAAACTTTGTCAAATTGGAGACAAATAAAAGAGGAAAGACGAGAGAGAGACAATCTTCGACTCCAAGCACGACTCCAACTTGATGAGATGAAAGACACTATAACACCTCATATATTTAAATGTGAATTTTTATATTATAATGTGAAATGAAAGTTGGTGGATTAGTGAAAATCCGTGAATTATGGCCAAAATGGGCAAAAAGGGCAAAATGGTAATTGACCAGCCGTGTATTCTGAGGCATAAATACTGAGTTAGAGATTTCATATGACAAAAAATAATGCTGGAAATGGAATCAGGGCGGAAAATTGAGTGAATAGGCAAATTTGGGAAAAATTGATGAATAGTGATTTTTAAGTGTTAAATACTGTGGTGTGAGTGTACCGATAGGTGTGAAATTTTTATCAATATTTTGGAGAAATAAAAATATGTCATGGACTGGAAAAATATGTAGATTAAGAATTTATGATCGGAATTTTTATCGGGATTAAAGTCAGATCGCGTGTGGGACCCGTGTGACCGAAGTCACTTAGCCCCCACCCCTTTTTCTCCTTCCTTTCCTTCCTTTTTCTTCTTCATGCGCGCCCCCCTGCAGTGAAGAACAAAAACACCATTTCTTCTCCATTTTGCCATTTCTTCATTTCTTCACCAAATCTCTTGATTTTGGTGTTGAAATCTATTGTAAACAACCTTCTAGATCCATTGGTAACACTTACAAACCTTGAATCCACCTCTTTGTTTCGTTTTTGACCAAGAACAGATCCGACCCACTTGTGTTCTTGGAGTTTTGTTGGAGCTTTGGTCTTCCTTTGGCTTAGTGGAGCCTTGGTGGTGAGCATACACTTGATTGTGAGTATATTTGTGGTATTTTTGTGGTTGATTTTGTAGATCTAGGAATTTATGCTCTAAACCTTTAATTTTAGATGTGTGATGATAGAGAGCCCAAATGGAAAAATGCTATTAGATGAAAAGGCCTTAGAATCATGCTTGTAAGCTAGAAATGCTATGATAATTTTTGGTGAAAAAGTTAGGTTTTTAACTTAGGAAAATTTGAGGAATTTTCATGAAAAATGAGTTTTGGTGTAATTTGGATTTGATGATTGTTGTAGGGTGCCTCACACGGACGTGATTGTGAAAGGTTGATTTGGAGCATACGTTTGGAACGGATTGGCTAGTGTTGAGGTAAACCCTTGGAACTTGGGTTTAATCCCTAGTGTGCTCCACCACACCTAGTGGAAGGTAGTGGTTGGATTATGTGGTTATGGCATTGTGTGATTATGTGCTTGTATGCATATTGCTTGGATTGTATGAAAATTGTTTGGTCACTGGCCAGTTGACGTGTGTTGGGTTTGGACATCCGCTGGATCATTTCGATGGCGAAGTGCCAGTTGGGTATGCCATGGGGTCGACTCATGGGAGCGACACCAGGATTAGCCAAACGTGGGACACCCGCCGGATAGGTCTCTTGAGGAGTTACGGTTGGGTTGGCCATGGAGTTTTCTCAACCATGGGAGAAGCTCTAGGATTGTCTCGGGAGTTATATGATGGAGTCCTTGAACGTAAATCCATGCGTGGATGTTCTCAGGTTGTCTCCAGTTGGTTGGTGATATTGTATTGCATGCATATTATATGATGTCATATTTATACATTTGAGTGAGCCATGGAGTGGAGAGAGCCTCTAGCTCCATTGGTTTACTGAGATATATCCGTATATCTCACCCCGTGTTTGGGGGACCACATTTCAGGTCACTATGAGCCGGGAGGAGCTTCGGGCAAGAAGCCCGCTTAGTGGACAGTGGATTTGCATGCGGTGCATTGGGATTGCATGACATTTTGGAGGAGGACTGTGGATTGCACATAGCATGACATTAGTATTTTGAGACTTAGGTCATGAACATATTGCATGATGTTATTTCCATGCTTTTTGGTAGTGTTCATGATTGTATACTAAGTCTTGTTTATTGCTTATTATTCATGACATGGATAATTGTATATTTTGAGTGAGCATGGGACTTGTCCATTGCCACATTCATTGCACTTGAAGTCTTGATGATTGTGTTATAAAAATGGTCCATATTTGTATGTAAATGGCCATTACTTTGAAGACTTTGTAAATGATGTATGTTTTAAGGAAATTGCATGATGGAAGGGCCTAGAACCTACATTAGGAAGTGTTTAAGTGTTGTGTGGAGTACCAAGGGGTTAGGGATGGATTACACAACCTTTCTTGGGCTTAAAATGCTGTAATCTGTCACTTTTGCTGCATAGTAATCGATTACCCAAGCATGGTAATCGATTACCATGCAACAGGGGACGAAATATGGCTACTGTCTTCACTGGTAATTGATTACTGAGGCTTGGTAATCGATTACCATGTGAGGTAATCGATTACCCAAGGTTGGTAATCGATTACCAGAACATAGGAGGTCAAAATTTGGCTACTGCCTCATTTTTGACAGGTCGTAATCGATTACCACCCACTGGTAATCGATTACCACAGTGTAATTTTCGAAAATTCAGGTTTTTCTAGACTAAAAGAAAGGGGCTTAACTTGATGGGTAGAACTCCAAATGGTACGTGGTTTGAAACCACGCGTAGATAACGTAAAGGACTACAACTTGGTAAAATGTGAGAGTAAGATGGTGAGTTTAAATGAATTGAATAAAAAGAAGGATTAATGATGTTAGTAAAATGTATGATTCCGCGAATTGCATTTACAATTATAGTGTGGTTTTAATTGATTACGGAAAATGTATTGATGTAAGAAAAGGAATATGATAAAAGAAAAATTTGCCCGTAATTTAATTAACCAAATCACTGTGATTGTAACTGCGCTTAATATCATAATCAATGTTAACAATACTGATGTACAACGGGCTGTTACATTTTATGGTATCAGAGCAGTTTTGTGAGGGAAACTCTGATTGTGTATGTTGTATCTTGTGTGCCATAGCTATCTGTGAACTATTTATGATTAATGTATATGTGATTCCTCAGTGTGGGTCTGATCAACTCATTCCTTTGTGTTACATGTACAGATATCATGAGTAGGGCGCGTGGTCGCCGTGGGGCACGTGGTGCAGGTCCTTTGCCACCGGATCCGGTCACTGCAGTCCTGAATGCTCTGCAGGCGGAAACGGCTGCAAATAGAAACATGACTGAAAACCTGATGAAGACTAATCAGGATATGATGCAGGCCTTTATGGCTGAGATGAGGGCTGATAGAGATCGTCCTAGGAGGGATAATTCACCTCCACACACGGCTACGGTGACTCCTACACCGACGCCATCTGTTACTCCTCAACAGGGGGAGAGTGGGGCTAGTCACCACACTGGTGAGGCTAGTCATCATACTACTGACCCTAGCTATATTCCTGATCCGTCATCTATTGCCCAATCCACTGGGGCTGCGGGGCAGGTTGTTGATAATGCTGATGATGAGCGTTGGCTCATATCTTTTAGGAAGCATAAGCCACCCGCATTTCTGGGGTCAAGGGACCCGAAGGAGGTTACTGCTTGGCTGAGGGGAATGGACAAGATTTTTCAAGTGATGAGATGCCAAGATCCGCAAAAGTTATTATATTCTGTTTATATGCTGGAGGATGATGCCCAGGAGTGGTGGGACAATGCGTCTCGCCCATATGTTATTCAGGGTGAGGTTATTTCTTGGACGATGTTCGAAGGTTTATTTCATGAAGAATATTTTCCCCGGGATGTTCGGGAGGCAAAGCAAGGTGAATTTGATAGTTTGGTGCAGGGAGTCATGACTGTGGATGCCTATGTGGCAAAATTTAATGAACTTGTCAAGTCTGCTAATTATGGGGGTACTCTACCTACTCCTGAGTTCTTGTCAGCTAAATTCCAAAGAGGGCTGAATGAAAAGATTGCTAAGAGGATGTCAAACACTGCGGTGAGAAACTTTGCTGACTTAGTGACCCAATGCAAGAGGGTCGAGACTGTTTATGGGAGGTATCCAAAATCGGATAAGGTAAAAGAGCAAGATGTTAAGAGGACACCTGGTCCTTATGGAAATACTAACAGAGGAGGTTTCAATAATAATAACAGGGGTAGGGGGTTGCATGTGAGGCAGCCTCCTGGTCAGTTCAAGAGGGGTGGAAACCCTGGTGGTGGTGGTGCTGCGGACAGATATTTTACCCCACGATGTGGGAAGTGTGGGAAATACCACAAAGGTGTATGTGGTGGTGGTCCGTTGGCTTGTTTTAAGTGTGGTCGGAATGGCCACTTTGCTAGAGAGTGTCCATCTTCTGCGGGGCAGGCTGCGAATCTGCAGGCCTTGCCGACAGTTACTACTACTGCTACTCCTATTGCTGCTGTTCCTACTGTGGGACGAGTATATACTACAAATGCGCAACATACCGAAAAGGCTCCGAATTTGGTAAAAGGTATAATTTTCCTCTCTAATGTTGATTTGTCTGTATTATTTGATTCGGGAGCAACACATTCTTTTGTGGCGGACTATGTGGCTAAGGCGTTGGACTTAAAGGTAACACGAATGGTTCCTCCGATGCGTATTACTACCGCTACAGGAGAGGTTAGTGAATCGTCTTGGATTTGTGAAGATGTGAAGTTTATTTATTTAGGCAGGGGTTACACCATTGATTTATTTATCTTACCCCTGGCCGCTGTCAATTTGATTTTGGGGATGGATTGGTTGTCTCGGAACTGCGCAATGATTGATTGCTGCGGAAAGAGGTTGTTGCTATCTCACGAGAGGCCGTCTGTTTGTCCGTCCTTGTATTTGTCTGTTAGTCAAACTGTGAAGGCCTTGAAGGCTGGAGACTTGGGTTATGTCCTGTTGGGCGGATTGGTGGGTGACAAAAAGGAGGAGATTTCTTCAATTCCGGTTGTTAATGAGTTTGAGGATGTATTTCCTGACGAGATACCGGAATTTCCGCCTGAGAGAGAGATTGAATTCTCGATTGATTTATTGCCTGGTGTGGGGCCGATCTCCTTGGCTCCATACCGGATGTCGCCACTTGAGTTGGCCGAGTTGAAGAAACACATTGAAGAATTATCTGCAAAGGATTTTATTAGGCCGAGTGTGTCTCCGTGGGGAGCACCGGTGATATTTGTGAAGAAAAAGGATGGTAGCATGAGATTGTGCACTGACTACCGACAGTTGAATAAAGTGACTATTAAGAACCGGTACCCATTGCCGCGTATTGATGATTTACTAGATCAGCTGAGGGATGCCTGTGTATTTTCAAAGATTGATCTCCGGTCCGGGTATCACCAGATTTGGATTAAACCGGAGGATGTACCTAAAACAGCTTTCCGATCCAGATATGGACATTTTGAATATCAAGTGATTCCTTTTGGGCTTACTAATGCCCCTGCGGTGTTCATGGATTATATGAATCGCATTTTTAAACCGTATTTGGACCAGTTCGTGATTGTATTTATTGATGACATCTTGATCTATTCTAAGAGTAAAGAGGAGCACATCGACCATTTGAGGACTGTGTAGCAGGTGTTGAAGGATAACAAACTGTATGCTAAACCGTCTAAGTGTGAATTCTGGTTATCTGAGGTGCAATTTTTAGGTCATGTTATTTTTGCAAGTGGTGTTGCAGTGGATCCAAGCAAGATTGAAGCGGTAAGTGACTGGGAACGACCTAAGACTGTGACTGAGATTAGAAGTTTTCTGGGGCTTGCCGGTTACTATCGCCGGTTTATACAGGGATTTTCTGCAATGGTTCTACCGTTGACCCGATTGACACGAAAGGATACTCCTTTTGTGTGGACCCAGGAATGTGAGGATTGTTTTCTGCTACT
>JAVKPL010011279.1:0-51014 GCA_032173675.1 Gastrolobium villosum
CAAAATGGGTAGAAAGTGAGTAAAGTGTCCTGCTAACGGTTCAATGTGGATGCTAGAGGATGTGAAAAATGGATGATTAGGTGAAAATTCAGCAAGTGAGGAATGTGAAATTGTTGTGAGCGCTGTGCATTGGTGAATTAAGATGAAAGAGTGAAAGACGAGAGCTACATTTAAGTGGGTGTACGAATCAAAATTGGTGCTGTGTGAAATGAGTGATGAGAGTATCAATGAGAATGCGAGTATCTATGCAGGATAAATGGCTACTACCCAAGTGATTTTGCGTTGTGGAGATGAGGGAATAGTGATTGGGTGAAGAATGTGTTGGTAAGAGGAAGCAAATTCTAAAGAATGAAATTTTATTTTATTCAGACCTTTATTAGTTCCTTAAACAACTGCTAAAGCAGTCACAGTCCTAAAGGACCAGTATCCTGATTGTGCAAACCAAAACTCAGCACTTTATATAGGGTCAACTCAATCTTTATGCATCAATACTTAATATCATGCTCCTTTTCGGTTTATTTACCAAATATGTAACATTCAATCCAAATTTCACATAAAACAGATTACCCAAATAGTGTCAGGTGCTATGTAATCACTATGTAAGAGATCCATTCAAACTTCACAATCAGAACAGAATATGAATGACTCACACAAAGGCAACTTTTCATATGAGGTCCAATTCAAAGAGCTAATATTGGACCCAGAAAACATAAGGTTACGACAGACTCGTTAAGTAGCGGATGTACAAATATTTTGAGAAAATTACTAGCTATTTAAGCTGGCAATACAATTTAGTCAAATCAAGTAATCCTAGTTTAACAAAACACCATACAAATCACAGAGTCTTAAGAACCTGAAGCTAACCGTCCAATTTCAGAATCAAGACAACACACAAAATTCACCCAATAACATTGATAAATAGAAAGTTGCGGCAATTAAGAGTTTTAAGAGTATGTTACAAACTTAATATATCAATATCCTTAACACAAGCCAAGCATTACAAGATTGCAAATAAAAGCCAAAAAAAACATACTAGGGGTCCGTTGCAGTAAACAAGAATTTACAATCATGATAATAATGCTGACCAGATTAGTTACCAAGGAAGCTTATCACAAGAAAGTCACGAAGAGCTCAGTTTACATAGTAAAGCCAATTTAATTTCAGTTCAGTGATGCAGCAGCTGAGTTATACAAGAATTTAATCCAAGAAAGTGCCTTCATTCAACATGCAGTTAAGTAAAATATTTCATATTTGGATGGATGTAACGGTCAAATTAACAGTTAAGCAACTGACAAAAGGAATGATTTAAGGGGGCGTGGTGTGTGTCGCGGGTTCGAATCAGTCTCTCTGCAAAAAGCAGGGGAAGGACTACAAGGAAATTAACGAAGTGGGTATTTGAACTTTATATATATATATATATATATATATATATATATATATATATATATATATATATATATATATATATATATATATATATCACTTACAGCCCTTCAAGCTTAGTGAACATGTGTACATGCAGTAGAAATGAAATATCCTCAGCAACAAAATTTTACTGCAGTACACAAAATGGCTTACAAGGGTAATCTAGGACCTATTATTCCATTTACACTTTAATTGAACTGGATCGGAATTAAAATTTCAGAGTTTAATTTCTTAATGCAGAAAATATATCGAAACAGTCAAGACAGAGTAAAACTAAGAAAATAATTTCAACCCCAAATGGTGTCTTGCGTGCACAACAACATTACAAGTTCATCCAATCAGTCAGTCAAATTTAGCGTCCAATCTGATACTGCTAATGTCTTACACAGAAATGAGTTGATCGGGCTCACATCTTAGCAATCAATAGTGCAACATCAGGTTGGACACTCAACGGTCTCTCACATAGAGACACATAGAACTCACCACAATTACTGCTAGTACAACGTCCACCAACAAGCACACACCAGCAAGCAATCACAAACAAAAGTCACAAGCAACAATCATTAACAAACAGGCATTTATAAGCAATTGCTAGTAATCATTAACAAAATAGACAGTTTTTTTATAATTTTAAATTTTATGACACAGACAAAGATGATTTTCACAAGGTGCCTCATCACAATTGGGTACAAACCTTTCTTATAGAGTATTTCATTTTCATGTCTATGTAAAAATGGTAATCATCAGAACTAGAAGTAAATTAGACTGAATTAAAAAAAAAAATCTTTTTCATCGTGTAATACACTAATAGCATACATTAATGTCTATATTAAATACCTTTGTAGCTTCAAAAACACAACCCCCGATTGGTACAAATGCAGTGCTTAATCAAATTTTCACAATTATGAAGCAGAGTTATGCTTTCTGCTTTTTAGAGCCTAGAACAGAAACAACAAGTATCCTTGGACGTGTATTTTTAAATTCAGGTAATATCTAAAAAGTAATATATATATATATATATATATATATATATAAGAGAAAAATAATTAAATTAAGGAATGCATAAGTAATTCAGGTAGAGTATCCAAAAATATAAATTCAAAAAAAATAAAATTGTTTAATTATACAGAAGATATGCAGAATTAATTTAAAAGAATTCAAATTTAAAATTTAAAAAAGATAAGTTAAGAATGACTTATGTCATTTTTTAAGGGATAATAAACTAAGAGATTAAGCCAGTCTCAAGAGAGTCTATTATAATTTAATATACAAGGGTAGATTACTCGAAATACCAAAAAGACCTACAAGATGACTGAAAGTTATGTTATTATACAACAATCAACTCAACTTATCAATGCTGGAGAAGTCATCTTATAGCCAAGGAAACAATTGACAGGACCTATAACAGGCCAATGACATAACTATCAAGTGCAAAATGTGCAAATTAATAGAGGGGGAAAATCGGATCTGGGAATTCACATTAATTGTGCATTCCCAACTATTTTACATGCAAAACAAATTTCATGAACAAAACCCCTCACCAGTAAAGTTGTCAACTTGAGATGATCAGTTTCATGAACTTCTCAATCTTCATCGTCAGAGCTGGCATCGTCACTACTGTAATCACTACTATCACTGCCTCCAAGATCCAAATTAACTGGCTGCACTTGAATAACTTCTGGTTGCTTGGGCTGAGCAATTTGAGGCTGTAATTGTTGCTCCTCAAATCTTGGTACTGGAAGGGAGTCCATGGGAGGCAATGGCACCGGATCCCCAGGTTTCCAGCCAGGTGGAGGCTTAATTGGTATATCAATAGGTAATTGCACAGGCATTCCAGGCTTCCAACCAGGCGGAACCATAAAATTTGGAGGTAGCAGCCCTTGAATTGCAGACAAATTTGCAAGTGGATTGGTATCCACGTGCTGTAGAGGCGGAGGCTCAATAATAGCCTCAATAGTTTTCTCCTTGGCTTCAACTGCTTTAGGCAATCCAACATCAAGATCTGCGAAATTATATAACTGTGAAGCTCTCATTTGTTCTTCTTGTGGTGCAGGTGGCAGTGCACCACGGAGAGGAGCTTGCCCAGCCCCAAATTCCGGTGGTGCAAAGGTTGTATAACTTATCCGATGGGCATATGATAATATATCACTCAGCTTCAGCTGAGATGAGACAGTCGAGGAAGTCAAAGAATCATCTTCATTTCCATCTCCTGATTTCAATCTCTTGGTGCGGCGATAATCAGAGTAATCATCAACAAGAATGTCAAGACCTCGCTCAGCGTCCTTGAGTTTGTTGGCAAATGCGAGAAGTGCCGAATCTCTTGAGCGGATTTCGCGATCAATCTTCTGCTTAGCATCTTGTAGATCAAGAATCTCTTGGAGTTCGGCAACGGCTTCAAAGATTTGGGTTTGAAGAACAGTGAAAAGCGAGAGGACTTCTTTGGTGGTGGAAGGAGAGGACTCGAGCGGGGTAGACAAATGCGCTTGGCCTTGTGAAGGAAGGAAGGTAGGGAGGGTTCCACGGAAAGCAGTGACCCAAAGGGACCTGTTGGGTGATACTTCAAAGAGCTTAGAAGTTAAGCAAGCCATTTGTTGAAGAAGTGCTTGTGCTCTGGGGAGGGGTGGGAGAAGAGACAGTAGAGCTGCTGAAGGGGTTGCCGAATTGCGGTCTTGGTGGTGATGGGTCTGTGAAGGAGGGAGCTTTGGAGGAGTAGGGTTCGTAATCGACGGTGAGTTAGGGTTCGTAAGGCCCAGCCTAGCTGGGGATTGCACAATTTGGTGTTGAAGCATTTTGTATAGATGCTTGTTATGCGACAAAGGTATTATCAACTGTACTACAAAATGTAAGAGAACAATTCTTCAGTATATCAAAAGTATATCAAAATGGGGGAAACAGGGATCATAATTGTTGAACAAAGTATAACATCCCGCAAAAATTAGGAAACTACATAACTTGCAGGGTGTGTAGCATGCTTGAAACTTGAATTAAAAATATGTAGGAGTGGAATTAATTTAATTGGGGAAAATTATTTAGTGAAATTTATAAGCGAATATTTATGTATTTTAAGAATGGAAATATAATAGTTAGAAAGAGATAATGTGAGTTTAATTACTATAGGTGTAGGAACTCTAGTTACTAACTAGTAGGAACAAGAAATAAAAATGTATATTATATTACATAAGAATATTTAAATTGTCATGAATTAAATGTCGAAATAAATATAGTCTAAGAATATTTTTGGGAACCCTTATGAAAACTCAAATTATAACTTGGTGGTTTCATGAAATAATAGGGTTTATGTAATTAATTAGGTCCAAGTTCTCCCATGGGCCACGGCCCATAATGTTTTAAGAAAGGTTTAGGGCAGTCTTATATTTCTTTTTTTTCATGATCCTAAGATTATCATTAAACATAATCTACACCCTTTCCCTTGATTGGCCAAAAGAAGCTACATGTCCAACCTTATCTCTCACCAAGATGCTTGCTTGAAATCCTATTGGTCTAAGATAAACCTCATCCAACTTATCCTTTTCTTTGTGCGCTTAGGGTAGTTGAACTCATTGGAATTGTTAGTCTTTGATTCAGATTTGTTGGACAGCATTGTCTCTCCCTTATTCCCACTCTTGGTCGTAAGTTACTTGTGAGAAGAACACAAGAAAAATTAACACCCCTCTCCCCTCATTCTCTCTGCACCGTTGTAGTTTCAAGCAAGGACATATAGGGGAACAATCAACTTGCAATTTCCTTTTCAAAACCGTGAGTACAACCATACACAAAGTCAAAAATCCAGCCAACTATTTCCCTTCACAAACCGTAAACCACTATGAGGAACACACCATTTAATTTGCATTTCCTTTCCCTTTATCCCTACTCTTAGCCGTGAGTTCCTAAGAAGCCTTTTCCTTCTCTTCCTCATTAACTTGGCAGAATGCAGTAGCCAAGGGGAATGCACCTTGAAATCATCAATCACTCTCCTTCTCTTGTTCGACCGAGTGTCAAACCCAAGGATGTGAGGTACTGTGTATTTTGTTCGCTACCTCCTTGCTCTTTTCTCCTTGGACCAAATTCTGATTCAGTCTCCCCTCTTGTTGCTGGAACATGATTTTACTTTGTTGAAGTCGATCTTTCCCTGGCATGCAGCGGATTTCAACGTATTGGGACCTTGGTGAGCGAAGTTGTTGCCCTCAACTCGAAAAGATAAACCTTGGATGCAGCCAAGAAGTTAAATTTGAGTCTCAAGCTTTCCATTCTCCCTCTGTTTCGGTCCCCTTTGCATGTAAGAGAGATATATATGTCTTTATTTTGTTTTATTTCCTTCTCTTTGTTCTGCATCAGCCGATAACTATGTGTGATGAAAATGTATTTTTTTCTTTGTTCAAACCCTTCCGTGCTTCTTGTTGGTTCAGCCCTCACTTATATTATAGGAGGATATTTTATATTGGTTACTCATTCCCTTAAATCCTGTTAATTGGGCAGCCCTGGAAGTTAATGCTTATAAGCTCAAATTGAAATTTGGTGAACTTGGAATTAGCTCATTTAAATTGTTGGACTGTTTCTCATAGTAGCAAATAAAATAAAGAAATAGGTCTTATATGTGACTGCATGCTGAAAATGATATGTTAATAATCTATTAGTTCGGGCTTAGGGGGTGTGTGTAGGTGATGATTACAAAACAGAACCGGTATGTACTTGGAACCTTGGGTTATCTTGGAACATGATGGCAAGTTGTAAGAATTTTAGTGAAACTTAAATTGGGGCAGTTCAGCTCTAGAATTGATAAGGTATATGGAAATGATCCTATAAAGTTATGGTGGTATTTTGACAAATTAAATGTGTTGGAAACTACTATATCATGGTTCAATGGTTGGAAGTTGGATCCATTCATGTATTTCTATCTATGTTGATGCCTCGGCCATGTTGTGTCAATAAGGGGTTTGGTAACTTGTATAAAGGTGCTGTATGTAATATTATGTTAAAGAAAGAAATAAGATACCTTAGGGGATGGTCCTAAAACCGAATCTGTAGGAATAAGGGGCATTGGATTTTTGTCAATTGCTATTCGATTAGTGGACTAAAATATAAGGCAGAAAACTATTAATATTAAGGCATAATAAATCAGTTAGAAGTGTACGATTAGAAAGAGAATAAATTTGGATTACAAACCTCTTTTACTTCCCTTTGTTCGGCCTCTTTATGCATTTGAATGGGGATGTATCTTGTTCTCATTTTTTTTGTTCTGCTTCATTAAACAGCCTTTGTCAAACCTTGTATAGATTCATAACTTATGTAAATAGCATACCTTATGTCTCTAGCATGCACCCGTGACCTTGTAAATAACAACATGAAAATAATAAAGGAGTGGCACCTAATTATTTGATAAGAAGCCGAACCTATTTGCATGGAAGAGTATGATTATATCACTTACTATCTATTGATGAAACAAACTATAAGCCAAATAATTAAATTAGTGCAAGAACTTTGAAACCAGATTTGATTCAAGCCTTGTAGATGTTAGAACTCTTAAAGACAGCATGTTAGATAATTTACTAGCTCATGTATTAGTGATGAAGCTAATGCTTTGCTAAAGAGAAATCGTAACTACCTAATTAGGATGGAAAACCGAGCATGCATGTGTGGTATATATTGGAATTTGCCAACTAAGAATAATTGGTCAATTAATATGATGGAAGAAAATTCGCTAGGTATATGTACAAGGAAACCGATTATAAACCAAGAATCTAGGAGAAGGGAAAAACCTTGTAAGGCATAGGAAATATATGTAATAAATTCTGATTTGGTGCATATGTTTGTTTAGGTGCACAAGGTCCTTTACAATCGGACTGTTTGATGATATTTGGAATGCTTGGTTAAAAAGGTTCAAGACTCAAGGTATGTGTTAGGCGATATTACCTTCTGTGACTGCTAGCTGGTGCATGGATTGTGAACGTTGCTCTCATGTTCAGATTTTTGGATATGTTACTTGGATTCTTCTCTTGGACTTGAAATGCTGTATATTCTGTTTTAATTATTCCGCAGCATCTTGATATTGAATCCATAAGCTATATGAGATCTTGATTATTATCTAGTCATGCATACACATTCATTATTTTTAATTGTGTGTCTGTGTGTGATCCATGACATAGCATACATGCATAATTTTCATGTTGACTTCTGAAAATAAGTATGAAAAGTATGCATACGTTTGAGCACGCATCATGTAGGCATCCCTTGGTACCAGGGTCTTGGGACAGCTGGCTTCAGTCCGCATAGGTCGCAGTTGGAAACCTCTTGAGGAGCCACTAAGGGAACTCCACTGTGCTTGTTAGTACGTGCACCGTAGTGCTATGAACGTACTCTTGGCGTTATATACGCATCTTGACTAGTAATCTTGGCGTTATATACGTAATATGATAATGCTTAGTATCTGTCGAATTAATCTTGATGATGCGACTGTTTTGTAATTCTGTATCTAGTTAATATTGTTGCATTACTGGTTTTGTTGCCACACTACTGAGATTTTTTCTCACCCCTTTGGGGCTGCAATTTTTATAAATTGCAGGTGGACCTAGAAGCATTTGACGAAGTGTTTGATGACATGGTTACATGACAATTCTGTTAAGTTATGCCGTGGACAACCTTGTTGTTTGCTCGCTGTGTCTGTTGAGTGTAGTTTGAATATTTGACCTTGATGTAGTTTCTGAAAGAATGGAGTGCCATGATGTATGTTATGTTTTGAAAAGCAGTGTAGCATGACTTATACGTTTCTGGTATTTAGTTTGCGAAAATAATTGTTTTAGTATTTAAATTTGGATTTTTGAACTGTTTTTGCAAGCACTTTACGAGTAGTAGTTGTGGGGCTACGGATCTCCGAATGAGGCATAATTTATATGTATGTAAAGCCTCAGTTGTGTACTTTCAGATTATATAAACTGTACAAACAAATTCTGAAAACCCGTTTTATTATGATCGGATGAAATTGATGATAAGGCATCGCGGATGTAACAAAATTAACAACAAATTGCATCTCCGGTAAGGAAATATCATACCTTGAGGCCCGATTTTTTCGATTTGAGCAATTACGAATACCAAACGACGGAGGAATTGTGAGGTGCTACGCCTACGGACGCTAAAGGAATGAAGGGAAATTGAATTTCTGGAAACACTAACGCGAGGAAGCAAGTTAGCCGAAGCTGCATCTCCTGTTCTTCTTAAATCTAAACGCTTCGTTTGCAGTCTTTGCACTCTTCTTATTCTAATTTTAAACTAGCGTCACGATCGTAATAAATTATCCCTAATGGCATTTGGTACACGGCATTTTGTAAGATTCCTTAAAAATTAATTTTTCTAAATTTTAAATTTTTGAATATTATATTAAACTGAATATTTTTATCATATTTTTAAAAAAAAATAGGATATTATGACACACAAATAATGTTAGGCACAATGTTATGACCACATCTTAACCATTGATTTTCGCCAATCAATAATTATCATATTTTAAATCAACCTCATTAATTAATTATGAATTCACAATAAATGATAATTGTTGATCTTGTATGCTGAAGTTTTACCCTCTCTTTTTTTTGTGAGGAGCAATTTTGTTTTTGGTTGAAACATTTTTTTTTAACAATAACGTTAGTGAGTTGAATTTTTAAAAATCAGATTCTTAATATTTATTTTACAAAAAACTATTTAGAAGACAATTTTTTAGAAACTGGTTTTCAATAGTTTATTTATTTTTTTATTCTTCATTTAACACTATTCTTTTAAAATAACAATTTAGGATGAGAAAAAATTGTAATAGTATTTTTACTCTTTATTAAAAATCTAAGAATAATTAAAATCAAAATTAATAGCTTTTATATGATAAGTTCATACATAATTGAGAAATATTACATTAATACTATTTGTTAAATGCTTTAAGAATTTATAAACAAATTAAAGTTAAAAGATCTATAATTGAAAATTTTAGTTATTGATAATTATTTAATTGATAACACAAATATGATATGTAGTAGGTTTATTAGCAAAAATGACAAAATCCACACTCTTGAGGTTGTCATATATTATCAACTCTCTAATTAGGAAAAGCTATGTACCACCGACACGACATGCGACACGTGATACGATACGATACGATACTCCGACACGTCAATCTTAAAAGACTATGGATCTCGACATGTTGGGACATGTTTTAATATTAAATAATATTTTTAAATTGTATAGTTTATATTTCATTTAATATTCAATAATTTAACCAAAAAAAAAATTAATAATACTCATCAAAATATTATCTTTCAACTTTCCTTTCCAATCCAAAACCACATAAGAAAAATTGATTCAAAGTCGGAATCCAAGGTGTTACATAAAGGGGAAAAAAAATAAAAATCTGATGTAACCAATGACAACAGCAGCAAAAAAATTCACCGAAAATTGTAGCAGCGTTCTTCACAAAAGGCAAAAACATAAACTAAAAGAATACACTGTAAAATAAGAACATCAAGAACATAATCAAACATTATAAAAGGTGGAAGCTTTAATAAAAAAACAAGAAATGGGATGAAAGAGAGAGATCAGATCAGATTAGAGAGAGATAGGGATGAGGAGACACAGTAAGAGCGTGACAGGAATGACAACGATGGTGCTGAGATGATCTATTATTTACTTAAAGAGATGATCTATTATTTACTTAAAGGAAAAAAATTGATATGATCATGTAGAAGCTTTACTAATATATTTTAATTTTTTTAAAAAAAAAATTAAAAAATTTACGAAAATGTCATTTGACCGTGTCGGAGCATGTTGGAACGTGTCGGACTCGGTCAAACTCGCGTGTCGGAATCGTCAACGTGTCGGAAAAAAAAAGTTGACCGCGTGTCCGACACCGTGTCGGAGCGTGTCGCCGTGTCGGAGCGTATCGGACACGACTCTCCCTATTTTTTGGAGTGTTCGTGCTTCCTTGAGGAAAAGGGTGAATGTAGTGGTTCATAAGCATACTAAGCCCATTCATGAGATCAATCAAACATTCAATCTGGTAGTAAAAAGAATGCGCTAAGAGTAACCAAATGGCCCAATTATCTCCAAGTTTATAGTGTGGGTTGATGTTAGAGATGATCATGGAAGTAATTACTGGTATATGGTGGGCTATATACCCTTGTCATGAGTGTTATAATTTTATTTTATTTCATGTAAAATTTAAAAAATAAAAGGAATTACAATAATGAGGAAAATAGAGAAAATTGTTAAATAAATTTTATCTCCATTCTTTCTATTTCATCTGAACTCTTCTTCTTTCTCTATTTTGAACCCTAATCATATAATAAAATTGCATGTACGTGTATAAAGATAAAATAGCATAATAAAATTACATGAATGTAAGTTGAAATGATTAATAGTTATCATGAGGTTGGAGAATCTCTTGCATTTCTTATGAATATTTGAGATGCCATATCCCTATGATATGTTCAATTTTTAAACTTAAAACTGTCAATTTTATTATTAACTTAAGCATAGGAGTATGTTCTTTTGTTTTGCAAGTTTCCCATTATGGTGGATTACCTTAGTCGGTGCTCTAATAACCTTGGATAAGTGGCAGAATCACCTACCTTGATATATAAAATGAAACAAAGTGAAATCATTTTGATTCTTAAAATAAAATTCAAAATCAACTTCTTAATAACAAAATTATTTATTAACATATTTTAATAGGTCTCTTAGCTTCTAGAAACAACAAACTAAGATAAGTAATAAGCATAAGAGATAAAATAAGATCCCTTATCCTATCTCTCAGCAGTTTGACTTCCACTAGAACTTTTCACCTACATGTAACCATTTTCACCTAATATGATATATCGAGTATTGACCCATAATTTTGTTGTTATCGACATTCTATTTATCTAGGTTCCCAGTCAATTTCCCGAAAGAAAAGGAAATTTCAGCCCTCAGCGAAAGCAGACATTGAAGGAGCACATCAAGGAATTGTTAGAGACTGAATTTATCATAGAGATTTAGAACGCAACATGGCTCTCCAACGTAGTCTTGGTCAAAAAACCTAATGGAAAATGGAGAGTGTGTGATGATTATACGGATTTCAACAAGCCCTGCTCAAAGAACTCTTACCCAATGCCTAGCATAGACCAACTGGTGGATAACTATTTTGGTTTCTAGCTCCTCTCCTACATGGATGGCTACTCAGGGTACAATAAGATACACCTCTATCCAACAAATCAAGAGAAGATAACATTCATCACTGAGAAGACAAATTACTGCAACACTATAATGCCCTTTAGACCTAAGAATCCTGGAGCTACACTATATAACAAAATTAACAACAAATTACTGCAACACTATTCCAGATCTTCCAACTGCTGAAGCTGTTGATTTTACTCGTTATTTTCCTAATGATCCACTTCAGCAGAAGAAATTTGCCACCCACTATCTCCGTCGACCCATCGTTGAGCCCAAATACCTCGACTCTGATTTCTTTGTGGCGGAAGGATTTGACATCACTAACATCCTAGAGAGAGTCCATCTGCTAGAATTTGTTCAGCTTCGTCGCCCGTTTGTAGCACCCATGGTTCGAGCATTCTATCAAAACCTTACCTACAATGCACGTGTGCTGCAATCCAAAGTAAAGAATGTTCACATCAAGATCTATCCACCGGATTGGACCACCCTTATTGGTTATATTCGCACTAGCAATCTCGAATTTGATGGCTCTGATTATCGCAGCTATGAAGAATATGACAGAGAAGCATTCATTCAATCTGTTGTCAGGGAAGGAACATATAAACTTGGCATGACCAAATTCTCTCCTATATGTCTGCAGGTGCCTCACCGGATCCTCCACTATCTGATCACTCATGTCATCTCACCTAGGGGAGGCAATCATGCTGTAGTGCTCAACACTGACTTATTTTTCATGTGGGCCATCCTTAACAAGACGGCAATCTATTGGCCAGACACCATATGCCGCATCATGCTGGATACTCATCATCATAAGAACTCTCCTCTTCCCTTCCTTATGCTGATTCAGGCCATCATGGAGCACAGCCAGGTTCCCATGATTGGAGAGACAAAGACCCCATTGAAAAATAATCATAAAATTGCCGGCACACAGCTAAAAAAGTGTGGCCTTTGCAAGATAGCAGGCGAGTCGGTCTATTCCTCTGGTGCTCCTTCTGCTGCTCCCATGGATGAGGATGATCCCATTCATGATGATCCCATTCCTGCAGATGCTCCTGTTGATATTCCTGCCACTGAGGATGCTACTGCGACTGAGGGTACCTCTATCCCTCCGGTTCCTCGACGCCGACGTCGACGCCCTGTCACTCTCGACGACGTGATGGACTTTCTGGAGGATATGGATGACGTCATATGAAACTGTCTCTCCCGCATCGAGTGTCGTCTTGGCCTGACTAATGAGGATGTCGGCACTGCAGGCCTCTCTCCTCCTGGTTCCCCTCCGCTGTGACGCCTGCAGTCATTTACTATGCATCACTATCTTTTTGATGACCCTGCCCTCTGATGCTAACCTTTATTTACTTTTTGGACTTTATTTACTTTATCTGGATGGATGTTCATCTGTTTCATCACTCTGATATTTTATGCTACTATGTTTCTCCTACTTGTTTTGCATTCTATTATTTTGTTGTTTTTGGTGTTGCCAAAGGGGGAGAAGATATTGCAAATTGAGAAAGATATATAAACTAAGGTAAAAAGGGGGAGCACAATCACCAAAGGTAAAAACAAGGTAAACATAGATCTATAACTCCGCCTTTTACAAATACCCACATATTAAGGGGGAGTCCTAGCATCATCTTATCTAACTATATATTACGCTAACTCTTCTTCTCAATTTAAGTTTGTCATCATCAAAAAGGGGGAGATTGTGAAACCAATGCGCTTAAAATGAAGAGTTCATTCATGCAAGAGTTTTGATGATAACAAACAAGCATAGAAGCAACGTTAGAGATAACACAACTCGCAACAATCAAAAGTCAAAGGAAGCAATTCAAACAAGTCAACAAGAGCGAATCATTCAACACACAAGATCATTATCGAAACATGCTCCTGAGAACTTAGAATCCAAATGTAAAGGTATATTGATTAATGATGCATAAATGAGATCAAAGGATATTTAAATCCATGCATGCATTATCCATGTCATCAATCACTTAAAAGCCTTGATTATTATGAAAAAGATCCTTGACATATTCAATAACCCCAAAACATTTTATACAAGTCAAGGAAATACATTAAAAGTGATTAGAGACTAAAAGGAATGCTTTACAACTCATAAGACTGCACAATCAAAGAAAGTATTCAAATACTACATTGTCTGTATTCGAATACTTATGCTCAGAACAAAGTATTCGAATACTTTAAGAAAAGTATTTGAATACCAGTTGAAGTATTCGAACACCTTACGAAAAGTATTCGAATACTTACTGGACAGAAAGCAGTCAAACGGCTATAAACGGCTAGTTTTGCGAAAGTGAGTGTTCAAAGGGTCATGGGGTGCCTCTATAAATAGTGATCACTATTCACATTGATGGGACACCTTTCCTAATCATTATTCTTGCTTTATTTTATATCATTTGCTTACTTTTCATCATCTTGATCATAAATCACCTTTGAGCTTTAATCTTGTGTCATTGATCAATACCTATAAGCTTCAACTTGTATAATCTGTACTTCAAGAGTACAAATCCTTTTCTAAACACTCCCAATCTATTCTTTTGTGTAAAGGGTAGTGAGACCCTAGTGAAAGAGGTTGCTCATAACCTAAGTAAGTGAGTGGAAGTGTGAAGGTTCCAAGAATTAATATTCTTGAAGGTTGTAGTGGTTTTTCAAGCACCCTTGAAGCTTGATAATTAGTGGAAAGTTGAACGGGCTGGACGTAGGTCACGGTGATGGTGACCGAACCAGGATATACAGTGTTTGCATTCTCTCTAACTCTATATCTCTTTATATTAGCATTATTCTGACTACTTGAGCTTATTTATTTCTCCTCTTTACATATCATTTGCTTGTGAGAATCTCTATTTTCTAATCTTTGCTTATATCAAACTACTTTATCTTAAGAAAATCGATTTCCACAAAGGAAGTGAGGCATTTTGTGAAAATATTTTTAAAACTCAATTCACCCCCCTCTTGAGTTTGAGGCCACTTGTCCAACAACATATACATCAAGTATAGTTATACATTTACAAATGTATGGCATTTTCAACATGCACAAGTTCATGGCCTCAATTCAAAACATAACATCCTATGCTAAATTTCTCCAACTGAATCCTCTAATATGCGATGCCTTCCATATGCACCTCATGCTCCACTCCTCAGGCTCAACCTAACCTGAAATGATGTCCCCAAACGCGGGGTGAGATATACAAATATATGTAAACCAAGGGTACTAGAGGATCACTCCACCTCATGGCTCACTCAATGTGCAACATATAACAAAGTATGACATGCATGACATACAATATCACAACAACTGGGCACAATCCAAGAACATCCACAGCTGGATTACGTTCAAGGACCCCATCGTATAACACCCGGAATCTTCCTGGTGCCTCTCCCATGGTTGAGACGACCCCATGGAAAAACCCAACTGGAACTCCTCATGAGCCCTATCCAGTGAAAGTCCCACGTTTGGATCATCCTGGTACTGCTCCCAGAGTCGGCCCCACGGCATAATCCGACTGGAATCCCCAGCGAAATTATCCAGCGGAAGTCTAAACCAACACACATCTACTGGCCAGAGATCAAATAATTTACACACAACATGCTCCAAGCACGTCACACAATCAAGCAATAATGCATGAACATTCATATTCACACCACGTTCAACAACACAAATTCCAACCACAACCTTCCACTAGGCGTGGTGGAGAACACAAGGGACTAAACCCAAGTTCCAAAGGTTTACCTCAACTCCGAAGCCAATGCTCCATACGTAAGCTCCAAGCTTAATCCGCTTCCATAGCGTCCATGAGAGGCAACCTATATGATCAACAACATGATCATCAATCAATTTCCATGCCAACCACTCATTTACACAATCCATCATCAATTAGATTCACTTAGCGCCAATGGCACCCAACCAATAATTTATCGATTTCAATTACATTACCCCTCACTACTCACCAATTCATAGTTATTCACATACACTTCGATTTTACATCATCAACCAACCATTACCTCAATAGGTCGAATTACTCATGCCCATCAATCTAGGGGTATTCAATCCAATTCAACACTCATACTCATCATATAATTACTTATCAATCCATTTCTTTCACAATTCAATTTTCACAAATCCTAGGCATCATGCAAAATTCCTAAGTTATGAGCATTTTTCACCAATAAATTTTATTGCATTTCTAACTCAAATACATCATTCTACGACATAATCATCTAATGCACATTTTCTATTTGAGCTCTCTAACTACAAAAATCATCCAACACAACTTCACACAAAACCCATTTTATGATTTACACAAAAAATCCATGAAACTAGGAATACTTACAACCAATAGCTTCCTAAGACTCCCATGGTTGAAGATCAAGTGTCCATCCAAGCCAAAGCATCACCAATGCTCCCCAAAATTCCATAATTTTGCACAAATGCGTGGAAAAACGATCTCATCACACACTCACTTTCATGACTCTCTCAAGAAATACTCTCAACCTCACTACAAACCACTTTGGTGTTGGAACTTTATCAATTTGACGGCTCAAAAGTGTGGAAAATAGGTAAGAAAATTTCTTGCCCAAGCTTCCAAGGAGGAGCGCACGCACGGGAGAGAAAAGAGGGAAGAGAGAGAAAAGAGAAAGAGAAGAGAGAGGGAAACCTGTGGGTGAGGGGAAAAAAAAGAATAAAACTTAAGTGGTTTGGTGGGAGCGGGTCCCACACGCGATTTAACTTTAATCCCTCACCTAATTCCAATCACAAATTCACAATCTACAAATTTTTCTGGTTCTTGACATATTTTTATTTCCTCAAAATACTCATAAAAATGTCACTCTTATCGGTACAATTATACCGCAGTATTTTTACACCGGAAAAAATCACTATTCATCAAAATTTTCAAAACTTTGCATATTCACTCAATTTTTCGTCCTGAATCCATTTCCGACATTATTTTTATCATTTGAGGTCTCCTACTCCATTTTTCATGCCTCGGTTTACATTTTTGGCAAATTACCTTTTTGCCCTTGGTACACATTTTGACCTCAATTTCAGGATTTTCACTAATCCTTCCCTTTTAACCCATATTACATCATATAAATTCACATTTGAATTTACGAGGTGTTATAATCATCATGATTGTCATCTTTGTCATGCATAACCCAAGTCGGATCATTTTCATCTCCCTCAAAAATGTTACCAACTGGAGAAGCATGAGCAGCAGACGTTGATGCAAGATGGGGAGAATTTGAAGCAACTGACCTCACCGGTAATGGAACATCCTCCAATCCGACAATGTCCACATACAACTTTAGAAAATCTTTCTTTGACTGGTTGAAAAATTCTTCCATTATCATCTCCACATCTTAATCGTCAACCACTTGCAAACTAATGTATTGTTCAGATTGCCATAACCTTGTGGTGATCTGAGTGATACATTAGTTACCTTGAAGACTTAACTTCTGACGAATTCTCTGATGCAGTTCGTCAATGGTTGCGTTGCGTTTGGATACGTGTCGACCTTTTTTCACCTTCAAACATGACACATCGTCGACCTTCTACTTTCCTACCATTGTAATATAATACAACACGAACATTATTAGAATGTGAACTCATTTTAAAATGGAATAATAAATAAAATAAAAATACTAAATTAAAGATAACAATTATGTATGTAAATTGTAATAATTGAAGGTAGAGAAGAGATGTGAAGAATGGATAGAGTGGTAGGGATTATCAGAATGTGAACTCATTTTAAAATGGAATAATAAATAAAATAAAAATACTAAATTAAAGATAACAATTATGTATGTAAATTGTAATAATTGATGGTAGAGAAGAGATGTGAAGAATGGATAGAGTGGTAGGGGATTGTATAGAATTTGCTGACCCTTTCACGCCCAGGGGGCATCAGGACTGCATGTGTCATGCCCAAATTGGTCGTCACATGTGATGCCCAATTTCTGCGTGATATTGTGTAGCAGATTCAAAATTATTTTGAAAACTATTATATATATGTTATTTTTTGGAGAATTGAAATCTTATGTTGTGGAGATAAAAAGCATGTGGGACCCATGTGTTAGAAAAAATTATATGTAGGACTCATGTTAGCACGGAAATCAAAAGGTGTGTAAGAAAAATATAATTCTCATGTTAAATGAGAATTATAAAACTTTTATTTAAAATAAAATATATTAATTTTTTTGCCGTAGGACGGAAGGTCTTACGGTTTATTTTCCTGATATGGTTCCGCTGTTATGTTTCCTAGTCTGCATTGGTCACAATCCAAATGATCTTTTACTTCTTTTCTCTCTCTTTTAAAAGTTCGGTAGAACTGTTCACAAGCAGTCTTAGGCACGAGAATCTTGCTAAAATGGCTACTTTGATTTATTGGACGAAAAACCAGACCTATCAAACTCGTTCCACTGTCATTTCAAATTGAGATATGATTTCAGGATAGTTTATAAACATATTTTGTGCCACTTGAATTAAGATTAGAGTACAATTTTTTTATCAGAAATTATCTTTATTAATTTGAAAATATTAATAACATAAAAATACCCAATTTAAAATATTAATTAAAACAATGTAAAACTTAGCATGTATATTTTTGACAAACGTCGTTGTCATGTTAGATTTTTTTAATTGATATTTATCGTTATGATATTCTAACACTGGGCTTAGCATTTTATTGATGATATTTAAAATTTAAGTCTTTAATTAGTTAATACACCAAAATTAAACTTGTATGATAAGTATAAAAAAAAGGAACATTGCCCAAAGCTAATATATTATATTAATGAATATTAGCATTACAAAATTATAACTTTTAACCCAACGAGTGTAACTCAATTGTTAATATGGAAAATTAAAAAATCTGAATATATCCGGGAACATACCGGTCTCAAAGAGATAATTAGAGTTGTAAGCTTGTTTTAAAATGACCAAACTGTGCACGTTGCACACTTTTTTAATTTTTCTTCCCCAGTAGGCAGCAGGTACCTTCTTTGTAATCGTATCTTTTAGCACCTTAATATTCTTTATCTTCAGTACATTTGTTTTCTTTTTCTTTTTTTTTTGTAAATACATGGGGCATTGCCCCACGAAACAGACAAAACGAAACAAAAGAAAACAAACAATAACAGGAAAAAGCAAGACAGAAAGAAAACTAAAAACCATCGACTCAGAAGAAACAAACTCAGCATCTTGCAGCTGGAGTGATGACTCCCGGATCCAGCATATCAGCAGTAAGAAGATTAAGTAGCTCACTGTGAGGGGATGTAATAGTGGATAAACCAAAAGGATCATCCATTGCTTTCTTCGCTAGCCAGTCCGCACAATGATTACAGGTCCTAGAAATATGCTTCAACAAGACAGACCAATCCTTATTGAGAGCAGCTCGAATCTTAGTTACCAGAGGTAGCTTTCGAGTGTCATTACCAGTCATGGTAAGAAGGCCAATGGCTTGAGCAGAATCTGATTCAAGAATAATTTTCTTCCAACCAGATTTCCAAGCAAACTCCAACCCATGTAAAATAGCCCAGAGTTCAGCTTGCAAAGGGGAGCAGGAACCAATAAAGACAGAGAAACCAGAAACCCAATTCCCCTCCCAGTCTCTCAATAATCCCCCACATGCAGCTCTCTCATTAGAAACTGCACCATCAACATTTAATTTTAAAGAACCTTGAGTTGGAGCAATCCAGGCAGGGGAGGATCTGATGGGGGTATATAGGATCAACTTTTGTTAGCAATTTTCTGTTACAGCACCTTAACTCTCCAATTGATTCAGCAATACAAGGAGAAGGGTCTTCAGGTCTCTTTACAAAGCCTTCATGAAGCTCTTTATTTCTCCAATACCATAAGAAATTACAAACGGTAAAGAAAAAGTCCCTCCAGTCCTTGGCATGGGTATTCTTTATATTCAAATTGAGGATAATCCACTCTTTGGAACAGCTTGAGGTGAAAAAACCAGGAGGAAGAGGATGCAACAAAGGTATTAGCCAGACCTTTTTAGCTTTATTACAGTCTCTAAAAGCATGGAGCAGGGTCTCCGCTAGGTCAGGACAAGACTATTAGAGGAATCACTCCATTTGCTGATATAGTCTTTAGTTAGCATCCTACCATGGAGCATTTTCCACAAAAGAAGCTTAACTCTCTCTTTCCCTTTCCAACTCCATATCCGGTCCCAGCAGCTATCACTAGAGAGGGAGTTAGGACAGGTCAGATTTCTATAAGCCGATTTAACTATAGACTGACCTGGAAGCAAATTTCTCCAGCTAACACAATCCTCTCCTGCTTCCCCATCAGGATGAGGAATAGCCATAATCTGGTTTACTACACTTTCATTAAAATGGTTAAAGAGAAAGTGCGTATTCCATCCCTCTCCTGAAGAGAAAGTATTATGGTTTATTTTGAGATCAACAGTCTCAGCTGAAGGAGGAACAATTGCTAACGAAATTAAGCTAGTGTTGAGACCAGCCCAATCATCCTTCCAGAAATCAACCTTCTTCCCATTACCAATCTGCCAAGAGATGTTACTTAACATATCTGGCCAGACTTTGCATAAACTTTTCCATAAATGAGAATCATACGGTTTAGAAGATACCTCCTTTAACAACTCTTTATTTCTGCCATATTTAGCCACTAGCACTTGAGCCCACAGGTGGTCAGGGGATTGAATTAACTTCCAGGCACATTTTTGCAGGAAAGCTTCATTTTGCTTTCTAAGATTGATGATCCCCAGACCACCTTGCTTTTTGTCCATCTGGAGCTGCTCCCACCTTACCGCATGGTGATTCCTATGATTATCAGTGTCTCCCCAAATAAAACTCCTTTGAATTCTTTCTATCTCATCACAGATGCCCTTTGGGAGAAGGCTATTCTGCATATGAAACATAGGAATAGCTGAAATGACTGATTTAGCTAATGTCACTCTCCCTGCCATAGACAAGCAGCTCTTTTTCCAGCCCTGGAGTCTCCCATTTACTCTGTCCATGATCTCTCCATAATGTAGTTTATTTATTCTTCCATGCTTCATTCTATAGCCCAGGTATCTGCCAATATTCCTAGTATGAGCAAAGCCACTTATCTCCACAATAGAATTAGCCAGCTCAGAAGAAACATTCTTAGAGAAGAAAATGTTTGATTTGGGGTAACTAACCTTTTGCCCCGACATGTCACCGAAGATTGCAAGACAGTTCAGAATAGTCTTGATCTGATTGATGCTAGCTTCACCGAAAAGAAGCAAATCATCTGCAAAAAGCAGGTGAGATATAATTGGACCACCTTTTCCAGCTTTCATGGGCTTCCACTCCTCTCTATTAATGCAGTCAGCAATTAAATGAGACAGCTTCTCCATACACAGAACAAAAATATAGGGAGATATGGGGTCCCCTTGTCTAAGGCCTCTGCTAGGAGAAATTCTGCCTGACTTAGCACCATTCCAAAGGATTTCCAGCTCAGTAGTAGAGATGCAATGCATGATGAGATTCACAAATTGATCAGGAAGACTAATCTCCTTAAGCACTTTATGGATGAAACTCCAGGACATGCGATCATAGGCTTTTTCGAGATCAATCTTTATAGTAAAAAAGCCCCGCTTACCTTTCATTCTATTCATAGAATGAACCATCTCCTGAGCAATAACAATATTGTCTTGAATTTGCCTATTGGGAACGAAGCTGACTTGGTGAGGGGAGATTAGCTTGTTTAGAATGGGTTTCAGCTTCCCAACAATAATTTTACTGATACCTTTATATAACACTGAGCAAAGAGCTATAGGCCGAAATTGAGAAATTCTCTCAGGTTTAGCAAGTTTTGGAATTAAGACAAGTAAGGTTTTATTGAGATCCCTAACATCACCTGGATTCTTCCAGATATGAGAGGCACACTCTACCACTTGCTTCTTCAGGAGATCCCAATTTTTTTGGAAGAAAAGAGCTGGGAATCCATCAGGGCCAGGAGCTTTGAGGCCACCCATGGAAAAAAAAGCCTCCTTAATCATAAGATCAGTTATGGGCTCATTAATCAACTTCAGATCAGATTCAACAAGGCCAGGCCAGTTAACACTAGTGACAGCCCAAGGTCTATTACAGTTTTCTTCTGCGAACAGGTTATTGAAAAACCCTAAAATAAGCTTCTTCAGATTTCCTTCTTCTCTAACAGGATGACCTTCATCATTTTTTAATTCTAGGATCTTATTCCTAGCCCTCCTGATGATAGTAGTCGTATGATAAAATCTAGTGTTCCGATCTCCATCTTTTATCCAATTGCATCTAGCTTTTTGAAACCAAAGAGCTTCTTCTTGATCCAACACTCGGTTCAGTTCTTCCTGGAGGGCCTTGTCTAGGTCTGAGTTAAACTGATCCAGGTGGTTATTGGTATTCAGTTGAATTTCATGCAACTTATTAAGTAGGAACTCCTTTCTAATCTGAATACACCCAAACACCCTTTTATTCCAAGACTTTAAAGGGTTAACCAGTTCATACAAGCTCTGGTTAATTTTAAGATGAGGTTTCCAAACAAATTTGAGAAAGTGGGAAAAGGAAGAATGCTCAAGCCAAGCCACCAGAAATCTGAAAGGCCTATCCTTCTTACCATTTTCTTTTGTAGACAAGGTTAGGAGCAAAGGATTATGATCAGAATTAAGCCTGGGCAAGGATCTCACATAAGCATCATCAAAAGCAACTCTCCAATCTGCATTTACACAAACTCTGTCTAATCTTTTGAAAACCCTGTCAAGATGAAGCCATTTAGGTCCCTTCCAGGTAAACTTAGAACCTTTACAGCCGAGATCCAAAAGATTACAATCATTAAGGAAAGAGGAGAATTTCTGGCATCTAGCAGTATTGACAGGGGCTCCACCTTTTTTTTCATTAACTGAAGCAATGAAGCAATTTCATTGAAGTCTCCCATTATGACCCAAGGACCACCCACAATGTTTCTAATCCTCTTAATATTTGGCCATAGCTCCTCACGAATATCCTCCCTAGGATTGGCATAGACCACAGTTAAGAAAAAAGAATTCCCTGAACTAATCGAGCAATACATGTGAATGAACTGGCTATTTTTTTTTATCTCTATATTGAAAGCATCTTCCTTCCACAGGATCCAGATACCACCTGAGAAACCCACAGCTTCCTCTAATTCAAAATTATTGAAACCCAGCTGTTTAATCTTTTTCTGAGCAATAGCCCCACTAATTCTCGGTTCTAAAATAGCAACCAAGCCAACCTTATATTTCCTTACGAAATTACTTAGGGATGTCTTGAAAGATTTCTTTGCAGCACCCCTACAATTCCAAACTAGGCAATTCATTGGATAACTAGATCATGGTCAGGGTTACTGAGCCCCTGAACACTCTCTATCATATGAGCAGCTTCATTCATGGTTAAATTCTTTTCCATCTCCATTCCATCCTTCCCCTCTTTATCAGGAGGTTCCCCTTTTTTCAATTGAACATCACTACTAGATTGAGTAGTATCCATATCCGAAGGCTTGTTATCCTCCATACATAGATCACTGCTAGTAGTTTGACCAGGCATATCACTAAGATTAGAAGCAGCAATCTTATCACACAGATCCTTCTCTACCTCAATCAGAATAGGCTTTTTTCCAAGACGGCAAACCGGAATCGTGTTGACATGATTCTGAGGACGCAGTTTAGTGGGATTACTGGATGAAGGGAGCTCTACAGAGTTAGAGCTTTTCCCTACTGACTTAGAAGCAGTAGTGAAAATAAAGGATTCTGTCTTCTCAGAAGATTTAGGCTTATAGATTGACTTACCAGCAGTCCTTTTCTGAGCTGATGGAGATTTCCTGATTGGAACCTGAGGCTTAGTCTTGAGAGGAGTAGCCCCTTCATTCTCCTTGTTCACATTCATTCTAGCTCCCACAGCTGAATTGCTATTGGTATTTTTCGGAACAGCTGGACCAGGATTGATCATAGGCTCTTGATTAGCCTGGCTGGAGCCTCTTTTATTGGAGATATCATCTCCAAAAGCTCTATCCGCCTTTCCTTCAGATTTCTTTGGATGTTGGTTTTTTGGGAATTTTTTCTTTTGCACTACCATCCAAGGTCCCACACCATGGTTGGCAATAGGTGGCACTTTTTCAACAACTGGTTCCTGTGTGTTACTGCTCTCAGCAGGTTTAGTAAAATCCGGACATTTTTCAGAATTATGTCCATATTTTCCACAGTGAAGACAAATCAGGTACAATCCTTCATATTCCACCTTAAATACTTCCTCTTCCAATATGAATTCCCCTCTCAAAGGTTTAGAGAGGTCCAATTCAACACAAACCCTCGCAAACTTCCCTCTATCACCCAGTGAAGTGGTTTTATCAATCTTAAGAACTTTACCAACAGAGTTTGCAATCATCTTTAAAACAGGGATAACACAAAACTCAAGAGGTATACCTGGAAGACGAATCCACGCAGCCACACGATGGATATTTGCTTTATGGGGGTTGAAGAAGGGCTCCCATCTTCTTATTGCCAGATAATGACCCATCAGCACCCAGGGACCTCCATTTAATGCCAGATTAAGATCCTCCAGGCTCGAGAATTTCACAGAGAAGAAGTCATTCCCCAGGTCAGCTACTATGATGGAACCTGATTTTGCCCATAAGCTGACCAGCTTGTTTTTCATATACATGACCCCAACCTTTTTCCCCAGCAACTTTACAATAATTGCATTTTTCCAGGGGCTTCTAAGCCTCTGTTTTGCTTCTTTTGTGCAGCGAAACCTGACTGAGCCGTCTTCCCCATATATTGTTTGAAAACCCAGCTCGTTTATGACACCTAATTTAGGGTCCAGGGGTTCGCTATTATCATCATCTAGCTCTTCATGCCAAGAATCGTCCTCCCCCAACAAGCCACCTTCCGATCGAAGAGCCTCCGCGAACGACTTGGGTTTGCCTGACGGAACCCGGTCCATCAGATTTCCCAAACTTGCTCCTCGATTGGATGAATCAGGGGAAAATTCCTCCCCATTCTTGGATCTCTTGATACTCTTTCGCATGCCATCTCGAGAATCAGATTCAGAAAACTGAGATCCACCTTGTTTTTCATTCATTTCAACTTTGGAGGGGAATCGACATACCCCTGGATTAGAACACTGGAGTCTTGCTGTAAAGGATGGAAAAGCACAGAACGCTCATATTTGCCCTAACAGAGAAGAAGAAGAACGCACGTGAAGTGCACGAAAGACTTTATGGCTAAACCTGGGTCACCTATTTTTAAGTGCTCACGCAGGCTGGAGGTAAGCTGTGAATTAAATTGTTATTATTCTTGTCTTATTTGGTCATATTGTGGTCAACCCAGGCATCATTCTCCTTGAGGGTGAGCTTTGGAGCAACACTAAAGTTGTTCCTTTGTGACCGCCCCGGAAGGTCACGGGTTCAACGATAAGAAACAACCTCTTTGCTAAAATGCAAAAGTAAGTTTGCATACAATAGATTCTCATCCCTATCCTTGCAAAATCGGGGAGCCTTGCACTCCGGGATTTGCCCTTTGCCCTTCTTTCTAAATTGAATAGATAATGCATATGATTGATCTCCTTGGAGTTTTTATTGATGCTAAATTGCATTCTTCCACGATTCTGTCCCATAGTTTGGCACTCTGTGCAAATCATTGTTTACTGCCATGTTAGGTGGTCTATGCTGATGTTTACATGCTGGATGATGAGATGAAGTGGAAAGTGCTACCTCCAATGCCAAAACCGAACTCACATATTGAATTTGCTTGGGCACTTGTAAACAACTCCATTGTCATTGTTGGAGGCACAACAGAGAAGCACCCTGTAACCAAGAAGATGGTTTTAAATGGAGAAGTAGTCCAGTTTAACTTAAATACTTTGGTACTGACTTCTCTTTTACAAAGCACTTACGAAATTTGTGTACATTGCTGCATTTTGTTCATATTCAGTCATATATGTGTATTTATATTCTCATATGCATACTACTCATTTATCTGTAAGGATGCAAATAAATACCCCATTTAAGTAATTTCCTCGTGTTAACCGTCCACTCACTTGAGCCTAGAAATTGGTATTTGACAAAAAAAATCTCCCGGCTCTCTTCCACTGCCATGAAGTTTTCGTAATTTGGTATTCAATTAAACTCCTTTTTTACCATTTCTTAATTTCCAAAATAATGTTCCCCAAGTGTTAAGATTATGAATTGCAGGTGGAAGATCCTAAAATATGATAAGATGATTCAGCATTCTTGTTTTTATTTTTTTAAACCTAGCCTTATATTTGAATGAGAAATGGGCTTTTAAGTTTATGATTCCACTGAATGCATGTTACTACCATTAGGTTCTCAGGTGCCTTTTTATTGTCACATTCAGTGGAATGTCAAGCTTCCTCTATACCATTTCACACATTTGGTGCAAAAAATTATGAATTTTCTTTTGCATGAGTCCTTTTTAATGTCTAGTTTTTCAAAGCACTTTTTCTATTTAATCCTTTTAACAAATAACTAACGTCATAAATTATGCTTAGTTATACGTCTTTCTGCACCTTTTTTACTGTCAATATGTAATTGAAACAAGGAATAAAGAAAAACTACAACTGAAAACTCGAATGATTTGCCAACCAAGAGAATAGTTGTGCAAATCCTAAACAGACGAAGCAATCTATCTCTTTCTGCATTGAAGTTATTTCCCAATTCTGCTGTCATCTACCAGTTTATGCTATTATTTGAAGCTGTACCTCCAATGCTCACTGTGCTTTAATTCAATGCTGACATACCTGTAACCATGTCAAGTGGGTAGTCAGCAGATGAAGGCAATAACACTATAATCTAATTGCAAGTAGTAGCATCATACTATGTTTTCACTGATTGGTTATTTTCGTTATCAATTTTGCAGAAGTGGTCAGTGATTGGAAAATTACCATACCGGGTGAAAACTACTTTAGTTGGATTTTGGAATGGATGGTTGTACTTCACTTCAGGACAGCGAGACAAGGGACCTGATGATCCATCCCCAAAAAAGGTCATCGGAGATGTGTGGAGAACAAAATTAAAGTTGAATGTGTGAGCAATTGCTGTGTAATCTTTTATAGTAGCCTCTTATTTCTCCAAAATTGCAGCAGAGGTGAAGAGGCCAAAATCTTACTCATTCTTTGTCACTAAAATATTCATTGTTGTAATTCACTGAGAATGACTGTAATTCAATTACACGTTGATAGTTATCACCTACCTTTTGGAAATATTTAAATGCTCCAAGACCATTGAATTTTTTGGTGTTCCCTCTCACAACACTAATTTTTTCTTTTCTTTTTTTATTCCTTGCTATTTTCCCTCTTTTACAATTTTACCCTCCTATTTACACTAAGGGACCACCTAAAAAATGGTGGTCCCGGTTCACCATAAATAATCTCCTACCTTTTCCGAAATTCTTACCAATCGCCTTTTGTACTTTCCCCTTATGATTTTGGTTTGCAGGCGACCTTCCATTCAAGTTAAAACTAACAGTTGAGCTTCGTTTTTGTTAATTGTGGTTCTTATAGGCTTATTATCGTTGTGTTGTCAAAAAAAGAATATAAATATTGTGGCATTTCACCAAAAAATCAGATTATAATGTATTATAAACTTCCACTTTGTTTTATGAATCTAAAATAAAAATTATAGTTCGCAATCATGAAAAGTTATATTAATTTATTATTTTATTATAGAAAACGACATTAATTTAATTTTTTAATTTTGCAGTCTATGCAAATTATGATGACTATGATATTGCTTTGTCTGATTGAAAAATTAAATTGATATTGATTTTTTAAGAGAATTAAGATGATGTTATTTAAGGGACTAAGATGAATGGTTATTCTTAAAACTAGAACATTAATACTTAAATTTTGATATTCAAAAGATTTTCTCATAAATAAAAAAGTTAAATGCATAATAATTCTTAAGAATTTTAACTTTAATAAATCATAATTCTTTTATGTTAAGCATATTCAGTATTGTATTGATACATCATTGAATGAGTTTGACATTTTATGTCATTATTATTATAATCAAATTCTTTAAATAAAGTGTCAATATATTATATGATAATGTAAAAAAATTTACCCTAAAAATGTTACCCAAAATAATGAGTTGTCCTGATGCATTAATTGGGAGCCCTATGTCACAATAAAAATTTCAAAATGGCAAATGAATAAACCACAAACTTCATGAAAATGTGCCATAAGTTCTTGTAATCTTCACATCATCACTTTCTAATTATGTAGTAGCAGTTCATATAAGATATTGACATTGGCTGACCAATAGAGCTGCTATTTACAATATAACAAATACAATAACAGCAGCAAATGGCACCTAGATAATGGGAAGTAATTATAAGATACAGCACAAAATGGTCTCAATAAAGAGCACAAAATGATCTATTGCCTCCTCAAGAGTCCTTTACAGCTGAAGCACAAGCTCCACAAGAAAGAGCTCCCCATCAAACCTGAGTCCAAAAGGTTCTGCAGACTGAAGAAGATCATCCACCATTCCACCAAAGACATACAGATAACGTCCAGAATGATCTGCACAAGCACGATGAAAGGATCGAGATCTTGGTTCATATCCATTTGATCTCCACCTTTTCCACATTCTTGTCAAAACTTTCTTGGAGCTCACTGTGGTTGGCTGCATAGTACTACTGTAAGGGACAGCATTAATATCTAATACCCAAAAATCATTTTTCCTGCTTCTACATGAGTCTTCTCCTCCATAAATTAGCAACCTATTTCCCAAAACCATTGTAGCTGTGTGACCAACTCTAGGAAGGGAAACCCCATTTGGTATGTTTTGTAAATCATAGAGTATTTGAACCCATCTCAGTTCACCTTGGCATGTTTCCAATAACCACACATCACCAAGTACCTCATAGCCTAAGCCTCTACCTCCAAATAATATTGTCCTTCCTCTTCCAATGCAAGTTAATGTGTGTCCTGAACGTGGTGGAGGTGATGGATGAGTCACAATCTCATGCCATGTACCAAAGCTTGGACTATCTGACAACTCTAAGACCCATGTGTCCCCCAAACGGAGACCATGAAGACCAATTCCTCCATGGACTACCATTCTCTTGTCATCAATACTACAAGCAGCATGAGCCCCCCTAGGGGGTGGGGCAACAGCCCCAACATCAAGCATTTTCCACAAGAATTTAATATCATTGTTTTCATTGAATGTAACTTGCCCCACCCATGTGTCATTTTGACGGTTCCCATGGTCATTGATTCCTCCAAAGAGAACAAGGAAATCACCCATTTCAACACATGTATGCCCAAATCTCCCACTTGGAATGCCTGAATGGACTGTCTGCCATTTCAACATTCTCCGGAAATCATTGCCAATGTATGCTACCCATGTGTCATCGAGGTGTCGTCCTAAACAAAAATTTATAAAACAAAAGCATGGAACTAGATGTTAGAAAGGTAACAAGTTATTCAAGAGAAATAGAAACTTTCTATAAATGAAGAAAGGGGAAGTTTATATTTACAAACTTTTTGTTTATAAACTCTTACAAACTACACTATGTCTGACCGATAAGACACTCTTGAGTAAAGTCTTACCGGTCACACATAGTGTAATTTGTCAATATAACCCTTCTCGTGAAGAAAACCATGTGGTATCACTATAATGTAGAACTTAAAATAAAAACAACTATTTTCTTGTGGAGAAGACAAAACTTGTATTTCTCTTTTTCTTGTGATATGTTGCTTACAATATGGATTAGTTTATATAGGCACTAGATTGCCTTTTCATGAACCAAAACATTAAATTAGCCATAAACCACAAAACTAAACTTCCAACTCTTGGCCTCTCTAACTCTTGGCCTTTCACTTTCTCACAACTCTTGGTCTTTCACTTTCTTACAACTCTTGGCCTTTCACTTTCTTACAACTCTTGGCCTTTCACTTTCTTACAACTTTTGGCCTTTCACTTATCTAAACTCATGACTCCTTAATTAAGACTATTAAATATAAAACTAACAAAACATTTAAAGTTTATTCAACAATTCTCCTTCATAAACTTAAATGGTTCTGCCATCTTTCATCCCAAGCATCTTCTTGCAATTGTTGAGCAGCAACGTCGGCAGTGGCTTTGTGAAGATGTCCCCGACTTGCTCTTGACTGGTCACGTGTGTTAGCTCCACATTTCCTTCCTTTACTTGATCCCGGATGAAGTGAAATCGGACATCAATGTGCTTGCTTCTTTCATGATTTACCGGGTTCTTGGCTAGATCTATAGCCGACTTATTGTCAATTCGGATCACAGTTTGACCGACTTGTTTTTCCTCCAACTTGCTTAGCAAATTCCTGAGCCACATTGCATGACAAACACACCAAGATGCAGCTACATATTCAGCTTCACATGTCGACAGTGTCACAATAGGTTGCTTCTTCGAAATCCAGGTGAATGCCGTGTTGCCCATGAAAAACACATAACCAGCCGTGCTCTTTCGATCATCTACGTCTCCACACCAATCACTGTCAGAATATCCAATCAACTTGTATTTTGCCGAGCTCGAGTAGTGTAACCCGTGTGAAACTGTACCTTGAACATACCTCAGAATTCTCTTTACCGCCTTCCAATGTGTGTATCTCGGCTCCTCCATGAACCGACTTACTATGCCGACACTTAACGAGATATCCGGCCTCATGCATGTGAGATAACGTAGGCTTCCCACCAAACTTCTGTACTTGCTTGCATCAACACGGTCTTGTGCTCTTGTCATTGTGCTCTTGAACTCTTGTATCATCTTGGCATTGTTTCCCATAAAAATGAGGTCGTCAACATAAAGAGCCACAATTAACAAGTCTCCTCCATTTTTCTTGACATAAACAGCATGTTCATATGGACATTGTTCAAGTCCATTCTCCTTGAAATATTTGTCAATACGAGTATTCCATGCCCGTGGTGCTTGCTTCAACCCGTAAAGTGCTTTCTTCAATCTCAGCACCTTCTTCTCTTCTCCTGCCTTCATGTAGCCCGGCGGTTGTTCCACATAAACTTCTTCTTCAAGAACACCATTCAGAAATGCCGACTTTACATCCATTTGATGCATTGGCCATCTGTATTGAGCAGCCTGTGAGATGAGTAGCCGAATTGTCTCCATCCTTGTAACAGGGGCAAACACCTCGTCATAGTCAATTCCAGCCTTCTGCTTATAACCTTTTGCAACTAGTCGAGCTTTATATCGTTCTATCTCCCCTTGAGCATTCATCTTCTTCTTGAACACCCACTTCACTCCAATGGGCCGACTTCCTTCTGGTAGCTCGGCTAACTCCCATGTGTTATTTCGATCAATGGCTTCTATCTCCTCATCCATGGCATCTTGCCATTTCTTATCTCGGATGGCTTCTTCAAAACTTATGTTCTCAGAGTCTGCAAGAAGACAAACAAAATGTACCTCACTTGTTGACTCATATATGTCTTGTATGCTTCGCATCCTGGGTTGTCGTACCTCATCTTCATCATCAGAAGCTTCAGGACTTGCCGGGTTGATAATTTGTGTTGAGATTCCGTCTTCAAAGTTTACCTCAGAAGAATTGTTCCAATCCCACTCATTTGCTTCATTGAGCTTTACATCTCTGCTTACTATGACTTTCTTGTTGACGAGGTCAAACAGCTTATACCCCTTTGTTTTTTCATCATATCCAATAAAAACATATTTCTTGCTTTTATCCTCGAGCTTGGTTCTGAGCTGGTCCGGTATGTGTGCATAGGCTATACTGCCAAAAACTCTGAGATGAGCCACTGAAGGCTTTTGACCGCTCCATGCTTCCTGTGGAGTTTTATCATCCAAGCTCGAATGTGGACATCGGTTCTGCACATACACAGCACACTGCACAGCTTCCGCCCAAAACTCCTTCGGCATCCTTTTGTTCTTCAGCATTGACCGAACCATGTCAAGAATAGTCCGGTTCTTCCTTTCAGCCACGCCATTCTGTTGAGGTGAGTATGGTGCTGTTAGAAACCTTCTTATCCCCTGTTCCTCACAGAAAGACATAAACGTTGTTGAGGTATATTCCCCACCTCTGTCAGACCGCACCGATTTGATATAGCTTCCTGTTGCCTTCTCAATCATAACCTTGAACCTTTTGAACACATCAAACACCTCGGACTTCTCCTTCAGAAAGTAAACCCAAGTTTTCTGTGAGAAATCATCAATAAAGGAAATAAAATACTTCTTACCGCTGAAGGAACCCGGATTGATGGGTCCACACAAGTCGGTATGTATTAGTTCCAGAGGTTGCTTAGCCCGGAATCTTGCCATCTTCTGAAACGTGGTCCTGGCATGCTTGCCAAGTACACAACTCTCACAAAACTTTCCTTCAAAGTTGATGCCAGGTAACCCTTCCACCATCTTCTTCTTTGCCAACTCGGTTAGACCACCATAATGTAGGTGACCAAACCGGAGATGCCAAAGTGACGCCTTATCTTCCACCTCGGCTTGTAAACATTCAACCTGTATACATTTCAGATTTAGTTTATACATACGATTCTTACCCATTTGAACCCGAACTATCAGCCGACCTTGCTCATCTTTCAAATACAATACCCGGTCTTTCATAATAACCGAGTAACCTTTCTCCATCAGTTGACCCATGCTTAAAATATTGCTTTTTAGGTCGGGTACATAGTACACATCTCGAATTGAGCCAATTAACCCGTCCTTTTGTAGGAAACAGATCGTACCTCGGCCTTTTACTTCAACCTTTGAGGCATCCCCGAACGAAACATGTCCGGTTTCCACCTTTCTCATCTCCTTGAAGAAGTCCTTATGTCCGCACATGTGGTTGCTCGCACCCGTGTCAAGATACCACTCCATGTCATCGTCTGGACTTCCTTTACTGTGTGTCATTAACAAGACACCATCCTTCATCTCGCCTTCTGTGGCTAGGTTGGACGTCTCCTCCACCTTTTTCTCCTCTCTGCATTCTCTTGCGAAATGTCCGACTTTGCCACAGTTGTAACACTTGTCCGAGTTACAATCTTTTGCATAGTGACCAAACTTTCCACATTTGTAACACTCGATGTTTGAATAATGTGACCGACCTCCTCGTCGACCTCGTCCTCTTCCTCTCCAGTTTTGTTGATTTGACTGTCCTACCTCATCACTATACACTTCTTGACTTCGGCCTCGACCTCTACCACCACGGCTAGTACCTCGTCCACCGCGGCCACGTCCTCTACCTCGAAAATTTTGAGAATAGAGCATCTTCTCATCTTTAATTGTTGCTTTGGTCTGAAGTGCCTGCTCAAGAGTTTCCTCCTTCTTCTTCTTTCTTTGTTCATGCGCTTCAAGGGAACCCGCCAACTCGTCAATGGTGAGTGTAGACAGGTCCTTCGACTCCTCTATGGCACAAACCACGTTTTCGAACTGGTCTGTCAAAGATCTCAAGATTTTCTCCACCACTCTGGTGTCAGGTATATCTTCTCCATTCCGTTTTAACTGGTTCACAATTCCTTGAACCCGGGCAACGAACCCGGATACTCCTTCCGTGTCCTTCATCTTCATTCCCTCCAACTCAGCACGAAGGGTTTGAAGCCGGACTTGTTTAACCCGGTTAGCTCCTCTATAGACATTTGCTAAGATGTCCCAGGCTGCCTTTGAGGTCTCACAATTTGCTATCTTCTCGAACCCGGATTCGTCTACAGCTCGGAAGAGCATGAATAACGCCAGCTTGTCTTTTGCACGCGTCTCTTTCAACGCTTTGGTTTGAGCCGCCGAATGGCCTCCAGTGTCCTGTGGTTCTACAAAACCTGCTTGAACATTCTCCCAAGCGTCCTGGGATCCGAGAAGAGCCTTCATCTGGATGCTCCAATTCTCGTAGTTCTCTTTCGTCAACTTAGGTAGTGCCATATCACTCCCCCTCTCCATAGCTCTGATACCAATTTGTGGTATCACTATAATGTAGAACTTAAAATAAAAACAACTATTTTCTTGTGGAGAAGACAAAACTTGTATTTCTCTTTTTCTTGTGATATGTTGCTTACAATATGGATTAGTTTATATAGGCACTAGATTGCCTTTTCATGAACCAAAACATTAAATTAGCCATAAACCACAAAACTAAACTTCCAACTCTTGGCCTCTCTAACTCTTGGCCTTTCACTTTCTCACAACTCTTGGCCTTTCACTTTCTTACAACTCTTGGCCTTTCACTTTATTTTCTTGTGGAGAAGACAAAACTTGTATTTCTCTTTTTCTTGTGATATGTTGCTTACAATATGGATTAGTTTATATAGGCACTAGATTGCTTTTTCATGAACCAAAACATTAAATTAGCCATAAACCACAAAACTAAACTTCCAACTCTTGGCCTCTCTAACTCTTGGCCTTTCACTTTCTCACAACTCTTGGTCTTTCACTTTCTTACAACTCTTGGCCTTTCACTTTCTTACAACTCTTGGCCTTTCACTTTCTTACAACTTTTGGCCTTTCACTTATCTAAACTCATGACTCCTTAATTAAGACTATTAAATATAAAACTAACAAAACATTTAAAGTTTATTCAACAAACCAGCATTCATGTCAGAATGCTTCATTAAAGGTTCTTGTACCATGGAAGAAATTGGGTTTAAGCATCGAGTTTTTTAAAAATGGCAAGAGAAACAGAAGGAGAAACTAAAACATACAGTTCATAACAACGAGATGCTCTACAAGTAACTATGGTCCAATAAGCAAATATTTCATATTGTAAGCTAAGCTTAAATTGAAGTCTCCTAGGCAAGTTGACATGCTTAAGAATCACAAGTATGTTAGTTATTCTAATAACATGTAATAAAGAAAGCTCAAAATACACTTTAATCTCTCAAATGATAAAATACTGAGGTAATCAAACTTGACATAAAAATAATCATGAATTCTGTTTCCAAAAAAAAAAAAAAATAATCATGAATTCACTTCATTCTTAAATAGAACCTCAATCACCTAAACGATTACCATAGCCAAAATAGTGAAACACCTAGTAAGTAGGCTGCTTAAATATAGCAAGCATAATACAGCCATGCTATTCCAAACTTATTGAATATATTTTTTTGTTCAATTTCCCTTTGTTATGGGGAAAGGAATTAACTTTCTCAAAATTAGTGGACAAACAAAAACACATGAGATGATATTTAATATTAATAATATGTGTAACTGTTATATATATAAAACCATTAATATAACCTCACCCAATAGCTTAAGCTTTTGGGTTGAATTGGTTCTTTACATGGTATCAGAGCCTCATATCCCGAGTTCGATCCTCGCCGCCCCCACTTTCTTTCAAGTGGAAATTATTTGTTCGCACAGGTAGGTGGGCCTGTGCATTGTCCACCCTTCAAGCCCAATGGGCTCTTATGTGAAGGGGCTGTGTTGAGATATATAAAACCATTAATATAGCCTCACCCAATAGCTTAAGCTTTTGGGTTGAACGGTTCTTTACGGTAACAAAGAAAAGAAGATGGGAAGATAAACTAACCTCCTTCACAGCCACCACCAAACAAGACGAGACAGCCAGAGACAAAGTTGAGAGAGTGAGAGGCTCTGGAGCTGGGAAAATCCGAATCACCATGTGGGTTAGACAATCTATGGCAACAAACAGAATCCATCTGAGAGACTTGCTTGTAGAGCCTCATCCATGGGAACTGATGATTATGATGATGATAATAAGAATTGAGTGCATCAACACATGTAGAACCCAAGTCTCTCCTGCACAAATATTTCCAGAGAGTATCAGAGGAAGTGAGAGCTCTGAATCTCTTGCAGGTCATGGATAGAGACAGAATTGCATCTATGGGAAGAAGGAAGAGAATAGTTAAGAGATGATCCTGAGATATAGTGGTTATTGATGATCCACTATAGTTGTGATTCCCACTTGCACTCGCCTCTTCCATGTCTTTGATTGAATCTATGGCTCTCTCTTCTTGGAACAAACCAAGTTGTCTTGGACTGAAGCAAGAGAGAACAAGGAGAGAAAGAAAGGTTTTTTTTTTTTTTTTTTTGAGATAATAAGTAATTGGTAAAATGGGTTTTTGTTGTTTCTATTGGTTAATATGTCATTTGTTGAAGATTGATTATAGACACGCAAGTGGGGTTCCTATTTTCTTTGTCGTTTTTATGAAATTATTAGCCTTGTCTTTGTTTCAACATGCTTTGGCTTGTTCTTGCAGCCTCTTCAGTTACATGCCATGTCATGTTATTTGGACAAGACAAGAGTATTAATTCACGGTTATCCCATAAAGAATGAGAGAGAAAGAAAGAAGAAAATAAATCCAGGAAACTAGCACAAACAAGATCATTGTAGGATTTTGCTTCATCATAGATAGATATGTAATCAATTTTGAAGAGGATGGCTCTTCATGTCAGACAATAGGGCTATCCTTCTGTTGCATACTGCATGTGGTAAGTTGCATTGTGCTATGTTTATAATGGAAACCTATACACTTAGACAGTCATCTCTCTACTTTTAGTTTTTAAAGTAAATATCATTTTCGGTCATCCGCAAATTTCACAATACCCGCTTTAGTATCCATTTTAGTCCTTTTAGGGACTAATACATTGAGAAACCACGATCTCTTAAAGAGCACAAATAGCCTTTTTATTTATTAGGGACTAAAGCACGCATCATGAAATTTGTTGAGGAACAAAGATATTTACTCTACTTTTTAAGTTGCCATCTACAATTATAGCTTCTATAGCCCAAAGACAATCGTAGAATGGAGCATGTACAAAGTTACCAAACCATAGTACAAACTAGATACAGACTTTTAGCATCTTAGAATCTACCCAAAAGAGCTTATCATGTCTACTGTGAGGTATACTTTCATTATGACAATTGACATCACAAAATGTCAACAAAAAAGTTTTGATTTTATAACTACAGAAAATTTAACCCAGATTTGGCAGGGTCTTTTTGTTATAAATCGGAGATGATCGAATTTGGCTAGCATTTAAAACTCCACGGATGGAAGGGTGATTCAGGCAAAGAACTTAGAAAAGCATACTATTATTACTTGAGTTATAAAATATTATTTCTACTTTGACTATGGGGTTAAGTCCCAAAAAAGATGTCTCACGACCAACCTTAACAAAATATCCATGCAGTTACATGAATAATAATACACTTTCCGGTGCTTGTTAGCCAAAATAAACTGAGTCCAAAAAACAAAAAAGAATCCAAAAAAAAAAAAAAAAAAACTGGCTGAAATCGGAATCTTGTCCCCTTGTTTTGGGGGAGAGGATAATATTACGACACAACCAACGTCTTATGTCTGCAAGTTATACACTTTTCCCCTGTGTATTAATTTCTGAAGAGCAGCTTTAGCATCTTCTAATGTTTCTACACTCTGCCCTTCATCAAATGATATCCGCTGAATGTTGAACTGCATGCAAAAGTCATGATATAACTCAGACAGCAGCTAAAAATATTGGAAAGCCAATCTAAGTGTTTTCAGAAAAGCTTACCTGGGCACCTTGACGGACCCTAATATCAGTCCCTTTGCTGTCTATAGATATGAGTGCCGCATCATCTACCTCAGTCTCCTTAGATAGAAGTTTCTTTAGGGGCTTTGAGAAGATGGCATTGAGTTCCTATTGTTTCAAAGATAAAACCAAGCAATGAGGTGATAAAACTCTTGGACAGGTTTACATAATCGTATCAGCAAGAATCTGGATGATGCACTGTCATTGGAAAAGGTTTGACTGAATCAGACAGACTCAGACATCATTTCAACTGCGCAATAACCTAAGTTCGGATTGAGGGGGTGTTTGGTAGGAGGGGAAAAAAAAAGTTATCTGGGAAAAGAGGGTAAGGAAAAATATGTGGCCATGTTTGGTAGGAGAAAAAGTTAGAAGGGATAGGAGAAATTTTTTTTCCGTCTAGTTTTTTAACACATGGACCATCAGTGAAAGTTTGCCATGGATGAGATGGAAAAAAAAAGTTTTCTCTACCGTGGTAAGGTTTTACACATAACATCATTAAAATTCATCCAATTTTCCCGGAAAAATTTTGACCTACCAAACACTTTTTTTAACTTACCCAACAAAAAATTCTTCCCATCATATTTGGAGCAAATTTATTTTCCTGATAACAAAAAATTTCTCCTGTACCAAATGCCCCCTTTGAGGGATACTTTTTGGGGAGGGGGAAGAAGGGTTAGCAAAAATGATGTTATTAATCTACTCTTTTTGAAATCACTTTTGAGTAAAAGGAAAGGATAGGTAATGGCCAATTAGTAATTCCACAAAACCATCCCTGTCAAGCACTCAAATGTAGAGGTGGCAAAGCGGGCTGCCCGCCCCGCCCCAGCCCGCCATAAGCCCGCCAAAAAGCGGGCTGGCCCGCCCCGCCCCGCCATTGAAGGTGGGCTAGATATCTCAGCCCGCCCCGCCCCGTTTGGGCGGACGGGGCGGGCGGCCCGCCAAGCCCACAATATTTTTACACTAAAAATTAAAAAAATAAAAATAAAAATCAACCAAAACGGACTTGACGGGTAGCGGGTTTGGAAAACTCAGCCCCGCCCCGTTTGGCGGGCGAGGCTAGCTCGGCCCATTTTGCCAGCTCTACTCAAATGTGCCACATAGTTATACATCCACCTCCAGCTACTACGCCTAAAAAGTTAGATGTTATTTCTTTTAATGCCTGAGTAACAATTCAGAAGATTTACCTTTAGATACTGCTCACCACCATCAACTGCAATTTTATCAGGTTGAAGACTTTCATATTCCTTTACATCCACCCAAGCAACAGTACCAAAGCCTCCAATGAAATATATGTCACTGCTAATGACCAAAAAAAATGATTAAATTAGCAATGCAAGATGATCATGATGGTACCAAACAGCATAAATAATTTGTGTTTCCCCAATTCTACATGGATTCTATTGTTCTTGAGCACTATATTGTCTATTAAAGAACTATATATTTTTTTATAAAAAGTTTCAAATGGAAAAAAAACAGTCCTGCCCACGTTCTCCATGCTTCACCAAACACCAAAGAGATTGTTTTTTTGCAACTTAACAGAAAGAACTATTTCTCTTGTCAAAGTCTAGCATAACTGGCTCTTTGACTATTATTGACCATTATAAACCAAGCCCGGGTAAAAGCCCCAAAAAAAATATATGAAAAAAGAGTTTGCACAAAAGATGATTTGTTTAACACAATCAGCTTGGCAGAAAATGTATCTATTCGATATAGCTGGAAAGTACCCAACCTTATATTCTGCATCCTAAAATAGTAGAAGTTACCCCACTGCTGAGAAGGACCCTGGTGATGTTTCGCAATGTACTGCTTATGAGCCCATTCCTGTTAGTACAATAGATACCATGTTTCATGTGCAAGTAAACCTCGAAATCAGAAGTAGCTCCATAAATATAATTAGAGTTACAAACAAGTGCACATTTGCTGACCCATAAGAACAAATTGGTTAGAAAGCAACCTGTTGATCTTCTGGAAGTGGATAGACATCCCCAAAAATAGTTACCCTTGCATTGGACAAGCCACTCCATCCAGGTACCTAATAAACCCAACTGTCAATAAAACCCATAGATGGAGAAAAACAAGAATCAGAAACATAAAAGATAAAATAGGAAATATTAAATTGCAAACCTGAACAACAAGTGTGCATCTTGGGTTAGCCAACAAGTTCCTTGTGTGAATTGCGAGAGGAGAAAATGAAAATATTGGATCTGCAAATCAAAATATAATATAAGACATGTTTTATAGATAAACACTATGACCAGACAAGTAAACTACTATAGTTCAACAACTCATACTGATCCATATTCTACCAAATAAGAGAAAGATCACCATAAGACAGACTTCAGAGATGAATCATCTTATCTAGGTTATGTGATGGAGAGGAATAAATAGTACCACCATACCGGTACATCTAGGAACACTATAGAATGTAAGAATCACGAGGTGGACTGTGAATCTTATATCCATTCTTTATTTTGTTGTAACTTGTAAGTACGCTGAGGTAGTATCAGCAATTGTCAATTAGACTAGAACATTCTGTAACTCATGCTCATTTTCCTAATACAGCAGGAACATGAAACTCATTTCCACTGGGCCATTTCACTCTTTTAAGAGCAAGGATCAAAACTAAATTGGTATCATCAGAAATGCATGCCCAATGTACAGCTATTTAATTATCTTTATCCCATCAACTTAGTTGAATCCACCAAAACTAGGATTAACAGATTAAGAAAACTTATTATCATGATTGTTACAGATCTGGCACCTTGGAGCAGAACTCCCAACTTAACCTTGTATTAACCTCATTTGAGCCATGGATAAACAACCAAGCACCGAAATCCAAATTGGTTCATAAAGTATTCATAAGTGAATAGAAATAACTAATCAAGCAAATGAAGAATTGACTTACGGCCCATTGAGTCTGGTGCAAAATCAACCAGCGAACCAAATGGATATCCTTCTCGTCGGTGGTGCATACGAGACATTACAGTGCACAAATGAGCAAATCTGGCCTTGAATTATTGAAGGAAAAAGACAATTGAAAATTAATAAAGGGAATCCATGAACAGTTCAACAAAGAATATACAATAAATTTTGTGTTTTGCTAAACCAGAAAGACCAGCAACTTACCTGCTCCATCAAATTGCGTACTGCCAAGGCCGGTCTCGGTAAACCATGAGCTGAGGTTGCACTCTGCACGCCACCAGAAATCGGTGTTCTAAAAAGTCCAGCTCTGGTACCCCCACCTGGTCCACTTCCACCCTGGGTTGTCATAGTTGACCATGACATGTCCATTTGTAATGGCTCATCTGTGTCTTCATCAGTACTCTGACAATGGTCTAAATTTTCCTTCAGAATGAAAGCCCACCCAACTAAGTCAAAGATCAATGATAAACTTATCTATTGATCATCTATAAGAACAAAAAATGAGACGACCAACCAATGACCCTATTATTATGAATTATTGAATTTTCCATGAACTTTGAAGTAAAAAATGATAATGAAACTTAAAGAGAGGGAATTCAGCAAACTAACTTAAATTGAGAAACAAGTGCTACACAAAGTTATGGCCAACCCCAAGAAACGCTATAGCGGGTTGCGGTTGCGAAAACAGTGAAATAGATATATGACAGAAATAATGATAAAAAGAAACATTTTTAAAGGCAGAGATAGCAGAAGTGACAGAGACGCAGATAGACTAAAAAACCCTAAAAAAAAAATTTGTTATACATTTAAATTTAGAACAAAATTGACATTCTACCTTATGACAACAATATGGTTGTGATTTGGCCGCAAATGCGATCGCGATGGATGGCCGCTATAGCATTCTGGTGCGGCGCGGTGCGGTTTCTTGCGGCGAGGCGCCGCCCTTACAAACGCCCTTACAGCGCGGCGCTATTGCGGCACAATTAACTACTATGGTGCTACATACATATATCATTTTGAGATACATATTTTCTTTACCACTGTACCAGTTCATTCCCAACGAAAGACACACAACCTAACCTATCCATCTACCAGTATCATCATCTCTTAAAAAGTAGAGTTTTTATGACATCAACGTTTTCAAATTTCAACACATTGATTAAAAAGGGTTAATATGTAGGCAGGTAGACAAGAGGGTTGAAGGAAAAGCAGTACTATTAACATAGGGCTCAGGCACCACTTGTGCCTAACTCTAATATTAAAAATTAAGACTTCACACAAAAACTGAAATCTTATTAAAAAAAAAAGAAAAAAATAACGAAATAAAAGTTAAGAATAAAAAAAGGGAAGAGTACCTGAGGTTGAGGGTGAGAAGCTAAACTGAAGGCATCATCTTCGGTTGGAACATCACTTGGGAGAGCAGAAACACGAAGAGGGACAACCTGCGACTGTGAGAGTGACAGTGACAGTGAGTGTTGTGGGATTTTAAGGAAGGAAAGTCGCGGCGGCGGCGTTGGTGTTGTGAGGGAAGAAGGAGTATGGAGGAGGAGTGAATAAGCATCAGGGGTAATCGACAGTGCTTCCATAGAACCAAACAAAACACCTTCAATCACGCGCGCACACACACAATTAGTATCAGAATTGAGAAATTTTGAGAATGGAGAGAACAGAATTTTGGCTTTTTGCCAAATCGAATATAGAATTGAATATATAGTCCTCTCCTTTTCGTTACTTTTCTTTGTTCCAATCCTATTTGCCAAATCTCCCGCACTGAATAGGATTCTCAAGTTGATTTCAGAGTGAAGTAGCGGATTACGATATTGTTGCAAGATCACGGAAAAAAAAGTATATAATGTTATTTTAGATAATTTTGTTAGTGCAATGTTTATTGAAATGACGTCATTTTGAGATTAAAAAATTAAAATTTAGAATGATAAAAATTATTATAATCTTGAAATAAATTAAAATTATAAATATATCAATAAACTAAAATTATAAAAATATCATAATTTCCGCCCAAAATGATGTCGTTTCAATGAACAACATATAAAGTTATATAAACTAATTTTAGAAAAAATAAATCTCAAGCTTATACTTACAATTTTTATTTTTATTTTCACAACCTCTTACAATTATAATTTGATTTCCATCAATCGTCAACCAATAGTTATTATTTATTGTGAATTAATAATTAATTAATGAGTTTAATTTGTAAAAATTCTAATCATTGATCGACGGAAATCAACGATTTAAAATATGGTTGTAAGAGGTTGTAAAAAAATGTAAGTATAATCTTCCCCTTGTTAAAATAGTCAATATTATTATTAATATTACTATCAATTAATTTTATCGTTACACATCGATATTATATTAATTCAATGGTTATATTTATTTTGATCTTTTTCATATTAAATGTGAGGATTTATAACTGAAAATAAATATAACCGTTAGATCAACATAATCGATCTAACCATGAAATTAATTGATTGTAATATTAATGAATTGTTACAAAAAACAAATTCTTTTATATAATTTTAGGAAAAACCATTATCATGTTGCTGGATAAATATTTTCTTATGTTACAATTAGGACTGGCAAAATGGGCTGAGCCCGTCGGGTTGGCCCGCCCCGCCCACCAAATTGGGCAGGTTGGGTTGAGTTTTTCAACCCACCAGCCCGCCAAACCCGCCCCGCCAAACCCGCCAGCCCGTTTTTTTTTAGGTTACCCAATTGTTATGTAATTTCGTGCCCTAGATTTCTCTGCATGCAAGTGGCTTTTTTGAATTGTTGTAGACTGCTCATACAACACTTTGTTACTTGTTTTGTTATTCTGTTTTACCTTGATATGATTTTTATTATTATTTCTGGATTGAAAAATGCATATTTATATGTAGATTATTAAATACTGATTTTCTTGGTTTCATAAGCACATTAGGATTTTATGCAAATTTTTATACGCTGTTATGCAAAAAAAATTATGTGTTTTTATGCAGAATTTAATTTTTTGTATTTTATTTTTATATTTTTATATATTTTTTTATTTTAGGCGGGCTGGCCCGTAGCCCGTCAACTCACTCATAAAACGGGCCGGGTTGCTCAATTCAACCCATTTTGTCAAAACGGACCGGGACGCGCCAACCCATTTTAGGCGGACCAGTGGCGGGCTGGGGCGAGTTGGGGCGGGCTGGCCCGTATTGCCCGCCCTAGTTACAATCATTTGATTTGTGTGAGCAATACTAACTAAGTCACGATATAATAAAGCAATTATTATCTAACATGAAAAAATTAAATCACATAATTTTTTCATTTAAATTACACCATAAATTACTCAAATGCTATCAAATTATTACTTTTGATGGATAGTGAGAGATATTGTAATCAAAATAATACATTGTAATTTATTTATTTTTATTTTTGGCGAATTTAATTGACTAATAAATTTGTAATATACTATTTTACTAACCAAATAAATATAATTTTTATGTGTTATGTCTTATATTTTTAGCAAATTCCTAGACCTTCATGCAGTATTATACGGAAAAAAAAAATTCTGTTTATTAAAATCATCTTTGTAAACACCTCAAAAATGAAAATAACAAAAGTTTGCGTTAAAAATCTTGTATTGAGTATCATTACACTTACACACTAGACTATTACCCAATTTAAATTTAGGGTTCCTCGTTTTTGCCGTCACTCTGCTGATGGAAAAACTTGCAATAAATATATTATATTATAATATAATATAATTTTATTAATTAAAATAATTTAAATAAATATTTTATTTTAGTTAAAATAAATAATACAATATAAATTAACTAATAAACTTATAGAGTAGATGTTATAAAAATATATATACGGTGTATTTTCTAGACAAGCTTGGTTCTAGGTTTGAGCCTATTTTACAGCCCACATGTGCCGCCAATTTATACCCCTAGAGTCCGACTCCGATCTCTATCTCTATCTCTATCTCCTCCGATTTATTTCTATACTTTTCTTTTTGTCATTTATTCGATTCTATGCATCTAACCAATGTAACCTTTATTTCCTATGTTACATTATTATCATTCCAGTTTAATATTAGGAAAAATATTTTGTCGCTGATCTCATATGTTGGAACTATTCGATTTATGTGCAATTTTTTTTTAATAAATATGAAACTCATCACTACTTGAATCACAATTGAATTATCATGCAACATGAGAAAATCAAACTTCCTAATATTGTTGCGTTTTAAAAAGTAAAAATATGTTACATAACATTAACTAGCAATATAAAAAATATTTAAAAATAAAATTAAGAAACACAAATACGAGACTACTATTTATACAATATCATTGAAATTTACATATTTTGAGATTCCAAAAACAAAGTTTTTTTTTTGGTAAGCTAAAAACAGTTTTATTTATACTATTAAAATCCATGAATTTAAGGCATTCTATCAGTTATGAAAACTAAAGTTTATCGGAACAAATACAGTAGGGATAGCCTAATACATATTAAGCCCAAATCACACATGGTTGAGAGTTCTTTGGTTGTTTCTGGCCTGGCCTGATATTGTTGTTGGGGTGAGCTTGAGCTCCCGGTCCTTCGTTCTTCACGTTGCTCCAGATGGGGTACCTGCGAAGACACTCTGATGCTTAAATCAGTATCAGAGGCAGGTGTTTATGTTGTGAGAGTAAAGGATGATCGTACCTTGGTGGTACATAGTGTGTTTATATAATAGTTGAGATGTGTGCTTGGAGGACGCATTTCTTCACGGTGAAGGCAAAGGTTCCTTGGTGCCAGCAGTGTAGCTGTCATGGTTTAAATGTTGAGGAGCTTGTCGCCATGGTGTCTAGTAGTAGAGTTATGGCCAGCAGGAGCTGTCTGTTGCTTACTTGTATGAGGGCGCGGTGGTGTTGCCTTGACCCTTAAGTTTATTGTCTGTAGAAGGTATCTTATTGTGTGGGAAGTAAGTATGTCTTATGTGCCGTGATGAGGTCATCGTGCCTTGTATGGCGCGATGAGATCATTCCGTGTGGAGCTCCGCGATAGGGTCATCGCGCCGGTGTGCCGCGATAGGGTCATCACACTGGTGTGCCGTGATAGGGTCATCACATTTGTGCCTGCCCTTTATGACTCGTTCGAGGTCCTTAATGAGTTTGGGCCTTCACGAGTTATTAGACCCTGATTGGGCTTATATTATATGCGGATCAAAAGTAAAACTACATCCATCATACTCATGTTACGCGTTATACATAAATTTATAAATTATTTCTCTGACACAAGAAATGTTAAGAATCAATCAAACATAGCGTTTACCATTCTATTTTTGAACTTTCGTTAAAGGTTGACTTGATGTTTGAACAAGTAGCAACTCCACCGATATCCGGAGATTTCCCTTTTGTAATTCTTATGTACTACAGATCATAGTAGTGTGAAATAATGCAAGAACGAGAAAGAAAGGGTGACAATTGACAAACACAAAAACCAAAAAAAAAATAAAAAAAATTGGTACAAGTCAAAAGAAAACACATATTTGCCTTCCAATGTGTAGGTGACTTTTAACATCTTATCAATGTAAACATTGATACAACTATTATATAAAATAATTTGGAAAAGTTATACATGTAAACTAGCTATCTCCATATATCTTTTTATTAGTATTTTTTTTATATTATGCATCGGTTAATTGATTAGTTGAATCCGGGCGACAAAGCTCTACCTATTAAGTTTTAACACAACTGCGTTCAGAGAACCTCAATCTTGAGATCACTCGTTAAAATAGAACAACCCCTAACCAATTCATCCATGTACTTGATTATTTTTATTAGTATTGATATGCTCCCAGCATATATACTTTTATAGATCAAAAACAGCAGGAAATCAGATCTAAAACTGTATATAAAGTGTATATGTGGTGAAATTATTGAATAAAATTGTCAGACACTCTCTCACTCAAATTCTTCATGTTTACAGGAGGAAAATAACAAATACAGGAGTAAGGAGAAGAATCAGACAGAAGCCCCACGCCCCAAGCGTAGGAATCCACGCTTGAAGCGTGGGAGGAGACTTCAGAACAGTGAGTCCACGCTGCAAGCGTGGAACTCCACGCTTGGAGCATGGAGAAAGCAAAAATGGCAGAAATTCCACGCCTGGAGCGTGGATCCTGCGCTCCAAGCGTGGGATTGAGAGAGACAGCTGTCAGTTGCGAGGAAAGGAGGATTTTCAAGTTATAAAAAGGGCATAAGGCAACCCTAGGAGACACATCTGATATTCTACACATCTGAGATCGTTCGGAGGCGGAAGTTCTGAGAGAGATCTCTTCTTCTACCTTTCTGTAGTTCTTTTAGTTTTTGTTTTTCAATTGAATTTTGGATTCTAGCCATGAAAATGGTTGGCTAGAACCTCTTTTGCTGTAGTTAGGGTCACGAACCCTTGTGAACCCCTGATACAATGGATTGAGTTTTTATGAATATATTTATCTGTTTGAATTTCGTTCTATTCTGTTCGTATTGTTATTGTTATTATTAGATCCGATCAATCTAGTAAGTAATAATAAATCTGAGGATTAGGGCCAACAAGAGGGATCTGAGGTCTTTAATCCGGAAAGGGGATGGAACGACGGTATGAACATGATCTAGACATAGACATGATTCATATTGTAGATGTTTCAATTATCGATCATTATGCTTGATCTCATATAGGGCACCTCAAGGAATTAGGGTTCTATATGAGATTAAAGGGTTAATTCCTCAAGGGATTGAGAATTAACTATTGATACTTTTATCTGATAATTATCTAAATTCACGATTTATATATTAATACTTAACTTAATCCAGAGTAAAAGGTGGGGATCATTGGTGAGTGCTCCCTACTACAGCGCTTTTCTCATATATTTTAAACCCTTATTTCAATTCTTATTCAAAAAGAACCAAAAACAAGTATTTTAAATTTACAAATCAATTTCCCACACAATCCTGACATTCGTGTCAAAACCCTTTTGAAATATTTAATCTTAAAAGAAAGATTTTTAATTGATTTAAACACACTCTCTGTGGATACGAACTGTGATTTATCACTGTATTACTTGCGCGATTCGGTACACTTGCCGAGATCGTAACAAGTTTTTGGCGCCGTTGCCGGGGAGTGTTTTTCTTAAATCAATTAATCTTGATTTTAAAGATTAAATTGTAGTTATTTTATTTTATTTTATTTTTGTTTTGAATCTGTGCTACTAATCTTTTCTCTGAAGTTGTATGCAAAGCAGTGCTTTTCTCAGGAGAAGCGAACGAATTGCTCAAAAAGAGAAGGAGAGAAAAAGGGCACAGACAGCTCCCATTCCAGTAGCTGAAACCCTAGAGATGGCTGCTCCTAATCAGAATGCTGATCCTAGGATGAACACCATCCTCACGCCTGTCTTCAACAGGCCCAATGCTGGAATTGTTCCACCAGAACTTGGGAACAATCAATGGGAACTCAAGTCCAACATCATTCAGTTGGCCGAAAGAGAAAAGTATGGAGGAGAGGACAATGAAGATCCTCACAGATTCATTGACAGATTTTTACGAATCTGTGACTCTACAAAGCCTCCACATGTTTCTGATGATGCAATCCGATTAAGACTTTTCCCTTTTTCTGTTAAAGGAAAAGCTCTTGATTGGATGGAAAGACAACCTGCGGATAGCATCATCTCTTGGGAAAATTTATCTGAAAAATTCTTTGCAGAGTTCTTCCCCATGGAGAAATACAACAACATGGTGAATGATATCACCTCCTTCAAACAACAATTTGGAGAGACCATCTGCGCTTCTTGGAATAGATTCAAGGCCCTCATGAGAAAGGTTCCTCATTATAACCTATCTCAAGGGGACCAAGTGAGAATCTTCTTTAATGGTTGTCTACCAGAAACAAAATTGGTGATTAACACTGCAGCAGGCGGTTCTTTGGGTGACAAACTGGCTTCTGAGTCATATCATCTTATTGACAAGTTAGCTAAGAACGAGAATGAAACATCTATAAGGACCGGAAAAAGGGAAGCAGTGCCGCTCAATGATAATAGTGCAATGCTGGCGGAACAGAAGTTGTTGTCTCAACAAATGTCCAATTTAAATGCGAAGTTTGAAAAGATGCAACTTTCCAAAGTGCAAGCAAGTACAGTTATCCTTGATTGTGAGTATTGTCATGAAGATCATGATACCAATACTTGTCCTACATTGATGTCCTCAGATTCTACTCAGCAATTTCAGGTAAATGGTATTTGGTATGATCAGCGCCCTAATCAAAATTTCTCAAGAAATCAAAATAATGCTGCTGGTGGTAATAATTACCAGAGGAAAAATTATCAAGGTACTGGTTTAGATATGACATCAGACAATTATCTAAAACCACCACCTATTCCAAAAAAAGAGCCTTCTGACCTGGAGCGTTTAGTCGGATCATTAGCACAAAGTACTAACACTTTAATGGAGGAAAATAAGGCTAGTCAAAGAAGTACCAACGCTTTCATTGAGGAAAGTAGAGCTAATCAAAGAAGTACCAATGCTTTCATTGAGGAGAGCAGAGCTGATTCCAGAAATACAAAAGCTTCAATCAAGAACCTGGAATATCAGATTGGTCAACTAGCCCAACAATTATCTGATAGAGCTCCAGGTACCTTTCCTGGTAACACTACCACTAACCCCAAGGAAGATTGTTTGGTAGTTACAACTAGAAGTGGGAAAGTGGTATCAGCACCACCAAAACCTATTGAGAAGGAAAAGAAGATTGAACAAGAGGAGAAACCTGAAAAAGAAAAAGAAGAATCTCCTGAGGTATTGAAACCAACTGATGATGAGAAGGAGACAGCTACTCTTCCAAAAGAAAAATTTGAACTCAGTGAAGAGTATCTGCTGAAAATGGCACCTTATCCTGGAAGGTTGAAGCCAGAATTAAAAGCCAAGAGTTATGACAGATTTCTTGATCTTTTCAAGAAATTACATGTGAACATTCCATTCGCTGAAGCATTGGCTAATATGCCAAACTACGCCAAATTCATGAAAGACCTCCTTTCCAGGAAGCAAAAGCTACAGGAATGCCAAACAGTTGCACTTAATGAGGAGTGCAGTGCTATTATTACTAGGAAGTTTCCTCCCAAACTTCGTGATCCTGGAAGCTTTAATATTGAAATTGAAATAGGAGGCACAAAGATTGGCAAAGCTTTGTGTGATTTAGGGGCAAGTATTAATCTGATGCCCTTATCTGTTTGTAAAGCCTTAGGGATTACTGAATTAAAGCCTACTATGGTTTCTCTTCAGCTGGCTGATAGATCCTTGAGGAAACCAAGTGGAATAGTCGAAGATGTTCTGGTAAAAATTGACAAGTTCATCTTTCCGGCTGATTTCATTGTGCTTGATATGGAGGTTGAGAATGAAATGCCTCTCATATTGGGTAGACCTTTCCTGGCCACAGCTCGTGCAATGATTGATGTAGAACAGGGAAAGCTGGTGCTAAGGATGAATGAAGACACAATCACTGTCAATGTCTTTGATGCAATAAAAAGACCAGATGATGATAGTGATTGTTTTGAAATTAATGTCTTAGAGGAAGTGATGCATGAAGATGAAACTCCCTTGCAAGAATTAACTGTTGAATTGCAAGAAAGAGATCATATCCCTTTTGAGGAAGACATTAAAGTTGCTGATGAATTGCTTGAACAGAAGACTTCTGACAAGGAAATAGGTGCTCCTAAAGTTGATCTTAAGGAGTTACCTCCAGCCCTAAAGTATATGTTCCTGGGTGACAATGAAACATATCCAGTGATCATAAATAACAGTTTATCTGCTGATGATGAAAAGAAACTGAAAGAAATTCTTTTAAAGCATAAGACCGCTTTAGGATGGTCCATGGCTGATCTTAAGGGTATAAGCCCTTCCTTCTGTACGCATAAAATTCTCATGGAGAATGATATCAAACCTGTAAGGCAGCCTCAAAGGAGATTGAACCCCATGATGAAAGAAGTGGTGAGAAAAGAAGTAGTTAAACTTCTTGATGCTGGAATGATTTATTCAATATCAGATACTGCATGGGTAAGTCCTGTACAAACTGTACCAAAGAAAGGAGGTGTTACTGTGGTAAAGAACGATAAGGATGAATTAATCTCTACCAGGACAATTACTGGATGGAGAATGTGTGTTGACTACAGACGGCTTAATGAAGCAACTAGGAAGGATCATTTTCCTCTCCCTTTTGTGGATCAAATGCTGGAAAGGTTAGCAGGTCATTCATATTATTGTTTCCTTGATGGGTACAGTGGTTATAATCAGATTGCAGTGACTCCAGAAGATCAAGAAAAGACAGCATTCACTTGCCCTTTTGGCATTTTTGCCTATAGGAGAATGCCGTTTGGATTGTGCAATGCACCTGCTACTTTTCAAAGGTGCATGTTATCAATCTTCTCAGATATGGTAGAAAAGTTCTTAGAAGTATTCATGGATGACTTTTCGGTATTTGGCTCTTGCTTTGATGATTGCTTAGGCAATTTATCTAAAGTACTGAAAAGATGTCAAGAGACAAACCTGGTCCTTAACTGGGAAAAATGTCATTTCATGGTCCAAGAAGGCATTGTGCTTGGACACAAAATTTCTAAGGACGGTATAGAAGTTGATAGAGCAAAATTAATGCTCATTGAAAAACTACCTCCTCCAATTAATGTCAATGGAGTGAGGAGTTTCCTTGGTCATGCTGGCTTTTATAGAAGATTCATCAAAGACTTCTCAAAAATTGCCAAGCCACTAAGTCAACTTCTCATGAAAGATAATGAGTTCATTTTTGGCGATGCATGTCTCAAGGCCTTTAATTTATTAAAGGAAAAACTCACTACTGCTCCTGTCTTGGTTTCACCTGATTGGAGTATGCCATTTGAGTTGATGTGCGATGCTAGTGATCTAGCCATTGGTGCTGTTCTTGGCCAACGGAGAAACAAACTGTTGCACGTAATTTATTATGCTAGCAAAGTTCTGAACGAAGCACAGGTAA